>JAHRHZ010000066.1:10419106-10502390 GCA_024137785.1 Ginglymostoma cirratum | reverse complement strand
ACCCTTCATCAGAAAAATTTTTCTGATGAAGGGTTTAGGCCCGAAACGTCAAGTTTTCCTGCTCCTATGATGCTGCTTGACCTGCTGTGTTCATCCAGCCCCATGAATATTATATGTCTCTCTCACGTTGCAAATTTCTAATATTTTCATAGTCCTACGTCTTGTTCAGTTTTGCAAAGATATCACTTCAGTTACACAGCCACTTCCAGATTGATGCAAAGCAGCTTTGGGTGTACAACAACGTAAAAGGTATATTATTAGTTGGGAGCTGGCCAGCCATCTGACTCCCATGCCCAAAGAAATGAGAGATGTGATATCACCTCCAACAGGTAGTTTCACAACAAGAGAGTTCGTAGAATGTAGAAGAACTGCATTCTAAAAACATGTGGTCAGTACCTGGGGAATTGTATATATTTGTTGACAGTTTTATTGCTGAAGCAAAGTGAACACTCTTGTAATATTTTAATCAATTAACATGCAGAAATCAGATATCTATATGGTACAGAACACCACACTAAAAATCAATGAAATAAAATATTCGGCATACTGCTAAGTTACGTACAGAACAGTGAGATTTATTCAAGTTCCACAAATTTAGTTATTGTCCTGGTTTAAAGGTATTTATTTGTATGAACTTTATATATGTTTATGTACTTGACGGAACATTAATCAAGCTACAGATTTGAATTAAGTTAATAAATCAAGACAAAATATCTCCGTATGGTATCACCAGTAACTTATTACGCTGGAAGACACAATAGGTTAATCTCTTAACACCAAAAAAATTGATACAATTGGTCAGTCCCCAAAACCTCTAACAGCTGTTGTAAATATTTCTTAATAGAGGGTGTGTTTTTATTCTTTAATAAAAAAGGACTACGATGTGTAAGTCTTACAATGGCAAAAGCCATCCTTCTCTTTCATCTAACTCTCCTGCATTAACAATGTTGGGGAGCATGTGTTTGGGGGTGAATTGTAAGCATAACAGTAATATCATTTCCATTACCTGAACTTTGAGGACCCTCAGTTGTGCCAATTTTGAAAATATTTCTGACATTGTCATATAAGTTAAATTTTCTCACCTCAGGTCTTGTGGTAATTTTGCAATGTCCCCATCTCTGGATCAGAAGGCCTGGGTTCAAGTCCCACCTGCTCCAGTGATGTATCAGAACATGTCCACCTGTAATGTCATGCATGGATCTTCCAAGATTTAGTGAAAGATAACTTAGGGATGTAATTGATTTTACCTGCAAGCTGTGAAAAAGCCTTGAGTACAGCCAGGGTAAAATGACAACAGATATTTTAAACTTCCCAACTATGTACCAGAATTTTGACACATGAAAAAGATGTAGAGCAGGATTGTTACTGGTGAACAAGGATGAAATTAAAAATGGGTCTGGAGTAGAAAAGCTACCTCGCTGCAAGTGGTGAGTAGCCAGTTTATCACAATAACAGGCCAGTTCAGGCCATGGATCATTTGGTTTGGGGGCTCTCAATGGTCCCAGTAGTACAGCAGCTGCCTAGTGGCAGTTTCCAAGTGGCAGGCCTGAGGAGAGAGAAACAGAATTAAAGTTTTGAGTCCTGTGATCCACAAATTCTGCCAGACCTGCTGAGTTTCTCCAGCACGGTCTGTTTTTGATTTTTTGAAACCTCCAGTATCTGCAATTCTTTGAGTTATTCTAGTCCTTTATAAAAAGAAATCTGGGTGAGGACAGCAGTTTGCAGAACTCAACCAAGAGCCCTTCTCAGGGAGTGAAAGAGATGGGAAGAGTTGACTGAAGGAGAAGATGGAGAAAGTAAAGAGTATACAGAAACAAAAACCATTCTGTTGAAGGAAAGTCAGGCATTTTGAAAGTGCCAGAAACACAGAAATAATAAACAATAAGGAACTTTCTCTCCATCCCAAAATCTGCTGTCTTGTTAAGATCACCCATACAGGAAAACACCAAATATTCAACTATGGAAACCATGATAACTGCTGGATTTGACTTCAAGTTTTAACCTCTTCACTTCAGCAATGAAAAACTCCAAGCAATGGGCCCCAACAATGATCATGTAGAGAGTAATTGACCTTTTGTATGTATTCTTTTATCTTGTCTGTACTGTAATCTTGGCATCTTTGATTTTTTAGTTAATAACTTTATCTCTCTATTCTTAATGAACCTTCAGTTTTGTATTTAGCGTTTTTGTATTCACTCATGGGTTGTGGGCATTTCTGCCTAAGCCAGCATTTATTGCCCATCCCTAAGTGTCCAGAGGGCAGTTAAGAGTCAACCACATTGCTGTGGGTCTGAGGTCACATGTAGGCCGGACCAGGTAAGGATGGCAGATTTCCTTCCCTAAAGGACATCAGTGAACCAGACAGGTTTTTCCTGACAAGCAACAATGGTTTCACCATTACCATTAGACTCCTAATTCCAGAATCTTTTTATTGAATTCAAATTCCACCATCTGCCATTGCAGGATTTGAACACGGGTCCCCAGAACATTAGCTGAGTTTCTGGACGAATAGTCTAGTGATAATGCCACTAAGCCATTGCTTAAAATAAATTAACCTTTAACATTTAAACAAAAGCTTGTCTGCTGATCTACCTCAACTTTAAACATCACAAAATTTTAAGGAAGGATGAAATAAGCTTTTCGAATCCAGTTGTGAATACAGCGGGTTGTCGTGATAGGCTGCAAAATCGAGGCCAGGTGTGTTTCCTGATACAATGTAGGGTTGGAAATTCAACTAAAATTCAAAATCCTGACCTGATCCTGATTGAACAGCATCTCAAAAGTTTTTGAATGGCCTCCGCGTTTTCTTCTGACCATCTCAAACATCCTAACCCTGACTTTGGATTTCAGTTTTGTTACAAAATCAAGTATAAATCGCTCTTTAATATGTATACAATATAAAAACAAGTCTGAAAGTATAATTGGGCTGTGTTGTGTTTATGAGAGATAAAATCTGGGTTAGTGCAACAAAGTCAGTGATTGTACTTCTGCTTGGAAATCGAATTTCTCAGTTAAACAATAATGTAAAATGTTTTGGTATTGTTTAGGTTTAATCTAAGCTGCTGTCGATGTGGATGTTTGGTAACAATTTGGGCCTCTTCTTGAAATAGCAGTTATTTCTAGATCAATTATTATTTTTAAAAATGGGTCTGATAGATTTTTGTTAACAAATGTATTAAGAGATATGGGGCAAGTGAGATATATGGAGTTAGGCTGCAGAGTGTCTATGCATTGCATGGTGGAACATTCCAGAGATTAAGGGCTACTTCTGTTTCAAAGTTCCTATCAAAAGAATTTTTAACATTTGACACCATTGATTGGAATTTATAATGTATACTAATATTCATTTCTAGAAACAAGCAATTTAAGTTGCAAAATGATAGCTGCGTTCGAATAAATGGTTGCCTTGACTTTACTTTCTTAATGGCTTGCTTTGTTCTCGTTATGCTGTATCATGTTTTCTTTGACATTTTCTGTAATCTGACTGAAAAAAATGGAACCAGATTAAAAGTGACAGATTTTTAATGAATTACCTCCTTGTTGCCAATGTTTCTCAGTATTCAAAATATACATAACTTAATATATGTATAATAATGATGCATAAATACATCTCACTTCGTCTTCATCACTTTGACTCCAGATTATTGCTGATTCCACGCCTCATCCTCTCCATCTTTAATCGCCAGTATTTCAGTCACTGTATACCTCTGTTCTCTGGAGCTCTGCTGGAACCATTTCTCTCTGATCCATTTCTCTGCTCCTTCAAAGTCTCTTGCAAATCAATCTTTCAACTTTCCTATCAATCGCTCCCCCCTTTAACCCTTCTCAGCATTGTTGCAATGTCCCTAATGCATACGTCTCCACAAGGGTGCTATAAAAATGCAAGTTGTTAGGTAAGACAAAGGAACAGACTTTTAAAATATTTGCAATGTGCATTTTAATACAACAGTGAGATGTAACAGATTTGCATTTATGATGTATTTTCCATCTTAAAAAATGCAAGGGAAACCCCATAATGGTACTTTCAAACCTCAATGGGGGCCTCTTTGCAAATTTATTGCATCTCTGTGCCCTGTGACACTTTTAAGATGGAGGTTTTTTTCCCCAGCAAATCACAATGATGTGACAAAGTGAATTAGGTCAGTTTTTCTGGCATCATAAAGTTGGATGTGTAAATGAAGACCGGAGCTGCATAGATTTTGAATATTCCCAACTCATGATGTTCTCTATCTGTATCAGGCGTCTCTCTTGCAGTCCCATATTATTTACACGCTCCTTGCCATTTTTAGTGAGTCTGGGGACCTCACCCATTGTCTCCTCAGACTGACATCTGTTGATATGTGACAGCAGTAAAAACTGACAGAAAGCAGCATTACAAGCACTGTACTGCTGAATAATCTTTATTAGAGAGCACTTTCTAATGACATTCAGGTTTCATTGCCTTTTGGTGACTGTATTATCTGCCCAATTACTCAACTGTTCTGCTTACTCTGACAAATCCTCTCTCTGTGAAGTTTATAATGCAGTTTTTATTTCCCTCCTCTTGGGATATTTTGGCTACCGGCTTGTATGCAGTTTAGCCGCACAACCATTAAAAATGAACATCCTTTCAGCTTCTGCAATGTATTTGCATCCCGTTTCCAGAAAAGTGCTCAAAAGGTTCTAATTTTATAAAACCACAAGCACAAGTATTGAAGAATTTAAGCATCAAATATTTTCCGATCTCCTAATGATTCTATTGTTATCGAGTACAACACCAGGCCATATAAACATGGAGGTCCAAAGTTTGATTCCCAGTCTACGCTTGACCTCAGTCAGAATAGTATTAGGAGGTCCACTGGTTGGTGTTACTTACTGTGGTCTGGTCACGGACGGGTGGGAGAAGAATCCTTTACTGGCTGCCGTCCAGAAATCCCTGTGTGAACTGTCTGAGTGTGAATGTGAAGTGAGAATATTCATTAGCCATATCCAACACATCGAGAACACTAGTGAAAGATCTGACATAAAAATCAGCACTTTCAGGATTGAAAGGGGGAAAGTTCTATGTTGTGAAAGTGTGATCTTGTTAACCCTTGGAGAGAAGTTAAATCACAAAAGGTTTGCTTGTGCAGTTATCAGCAATGTTGAAGCTTGATTTAAAGATGAAAGAAACATGGCCAATGAAGCATCTCATACTTTATAATATACTGATGCATATGACAATGGTATAACTTTAAAATGACAATCAAAAGATGTGCAGGCTAGGTGGATTGGCCATGCTAAATTGCCCATAGTGTACAGGGATGTGTATACTAGGGGGATGTGTCTGGGTGGAACGCTTTGTGTATCAGTTGAATTGGGCCGACGGGTCTGTTTCCACACTGTAGGGATTCTATGATCTATGATCTAAATGAAACATTTAAACTAGAGGACGACAAAGGAAGTGTTTCAAAGACTAGTTGAAGGCTTCCCTTAAGAAATGAAACATGGATATCAACGCACGGGACAGCCTGGTTCAGAAAAAAATCTGACTTGGAGGAATGTCCTGTAGGAAGGAGCCCAATTCTTCAAGAACACTCGTTGGCAACAGGAAGTATGGAAAAGGAACCGGAGAAATGAATGCCCAACTCCACCTCCTGGAGACACCTACCAGATGTGTGGCAGGAGATGTGGCCCTAGGATCAGGCTCATCATTCACACAAGGAGCCACCAAACCCAGACCCATGACCAACTTTCTAGGTGGACAATCATACACGTTAGCGAGCCACTGTTGCCATTGACAACAATGACAATAATTTGAAACACTCTCAGTTTTGTTAGTCTTGACTGTTCCACAGATCACCCAAACGGATAGCCACCTCTCCATAGGGAGCCATTAAAGTCGGCCATTTTGGAAAGACTTATTCAGATGAGATGTAAACTATGCATGACCACAAAATCTAGTTTAAGAACTATGGAGAGCAGAACAAAAGATGCCTGAATCAGAAAAGGCTAAATTCTAGATGAAACATACTTTACTCTTTTCAAAAGACAATTATAGCGTGTGCCGTGTAAAGTACAAGAATTTTTTGCTAATTATGCAGATTATGCATTGACAAGGACAGAAAACAATGCATTAATTACGCTTGAATTGTTGCTGCTCATATAGTATGATTCAGCTTACAGGTGACAGGGGCTTAATAAAGACAGTATTAGTAAATAATTTGTCCACAGGAAGTTTAATTCTGACGGACAGCTGCTCCTAGCTGAATCCCATACATAGTGAGTTGCTGTCTGTTCTCATCATTGGTTCCTGATAGAAAATCCAATCTGTCAATAGTCTGATGAATCATTGTGGTGTACTACAGAAGCCCTTTCTGAGCATTGCTGCTTCAGCTCCCATCCTAATCAATGCTTCAGTCAATAGGTAGCAGTCGCTATTGATGATCCTGTTGGATACCTAATTTCTTTCAGATCCAAGACAGGCCATATGGATAGTGTCACTTGTTGACTACCTCTAAACCCACACTTCACTGTTCAATTTTTAAAGGAAACAGAGAAATGTAGGCATCACTGGGAGTCACAAAATTCAGCTGGTGACATCTGTTACTTTGCATTCCAATTTTACAAAGATAAAGTTGTCCAATATAGTCAAACCAAAAATCCCTTAAACATGTGCCTATATACATATATATCTCATGCACTGAGTTTCTCATTGCAAACCATTTTTTAACCATATTAAATGTCAAATCCCCGCAGAGATAATGTATAAATTATTGTGTTTGCAAAACGTTACCATGTTTGGAATGCACTGAGAAATATATTCCATGTTACCATCCAAAAGAAAGTCACAACGTCTCAGCTCAGTGCTCTCCAAAAATCCACAGCTTTCACAAACATCAAACATTATTTAAAAGTTGGTTTATAAATGGTCTGAATGAATAAAATCCCACATTTCTTCATTTGAAATAATTTGCAAAATAAGAATCCACAGACGGGATTTGCTTTTTCTCATGAGGAATATAGTTTTTGTTTAGAAGCTCCTCCTCCTTCTCCCCAGGTCATGAAGTGTTTACCTGAAATTGACTACCTTAATAGAAATGAGCACAGTACCTTCAGTTGCACCAGTTTTACTGTTTACCAATCCAAAGAAAACCGAGTGCCTGTGTTTAAAGGTCAAGAAGTTGATTGCTGCAGAAATATTACAGCAATAAACACAGTATTCCAATTATAAGTAGTAATAAGCCTATCTTCCCCAGCCAAAGGAGTTATTGTACAATTCAATCTATATGTGATGACAAGAACTGATTCTCTTTACCTGCACTGTGAGATTCATTTAAATAAATTGTATGTTCTCCTCTTTTGCTATTTCGAGGCGGGCCTTTCAGCCAGCTGGTAAAGATGTTACATCAATATAGGGTCAGGCAGCCCATAAACCATACAATATAAGAGCAGAAGTGAGCTATTGGCCCATTGAGTCTATTTCATCATTCAATGAGATCATGGCTGATCCGATAATTCTCAACTCCACTTTTCTGCCTTATCCCCATAACCCTTGATTCCCTCACTGCTTAAAATCTGTCTGTTTCAGCCTTCAATATACAGAAATGGTCCGGCCTTGACACACAGTGGTAAAAAAGTTCCACAGATTCACTGCCCTCTGAGAGAAGAAACGTCTCTTCATCTCTGTCTTAAATTAGTGATCCTTTGCTCAGATTATACCCTTTGATTCTGGACTCTCCAACAAAGGGAGAACACATGTACCCTATCAAGCCCCATAAGAATATATAAGAAACATAACTCAGATTCCCCTACGTAAATTTAGGAATACTGAGGCCAGTGCAATGCTTGCTAGCATTAAATAACTCAGCACAAACCAAGGACAGGACTTTGAGCCCAAGGTAAGGGAAGGTCACAGTTCCGAGCTTTCCCATTGCTTTAAGTACAGTTCAGTGAAGCAATTTTCCAATAGATAATCAAAGCATTCGTTTATTTGCTGGATGAGACTAATCTGAGAATTAGGGCAGAAGTTTACTACTTTCATTTAAATTGTTTTATCAAGTGAGATTCATGGCACACAGACCACCATGGTTTGGCGTGACTTTTCTCATGTCACCTCATTAGTTGTGCAATTGACTCTTGGTCATGGTTCTCGAATAATTATACAGCTAGAGAGATGGAAATGCTGGCTACTGGCAGAACCTTCCGGTACTCATGCTGTTGGTGCCACATTTAAAGCTGAGCTGCACCCCACTTCAAATGTTTCAAGCCAAGAATGACCCCTCACATGGTGGTGCTCAATTCTCTACACTCAGGACATGGCCCAGAGAAAAGGAAGGTTCATTCACCTCCTTATGGACTGGGATTTGCAGGTGTTGGTGAATGGGGTGTTGGACAAGAAGGCAGCCATTTTTCCAGGTGACCACCACAGAAGGCCACACCACCAGACCAAGTCAGCCTGGATCTAGATGGTGGCTGCGTCAGTGCAGTGACCCGAGTGAAGCAAAACACCCAGCAGTGCAGGAAAAAGGCCAAGGATCTTCTATACCCTACAAGCGTATGTGCCACTCTCTTCCCACACCTCATATTCCCAAGGCCAACACTCTAACCCTACCACTGTACACACATCTCACCAAGGCTCATGGACTACAACTCTCTCAGTATTGTATGCATCATGTCCACTTAACAACTCTCACCCACCTCATCCTCCTAAACTACTAAACATTCCTTTTTCTGCACTTTCTACTCAGTTACTGGGGAGACATCACCATCTCTCCTGCTGTTACATCATCAATGACTGCTCTGCCATTTTACTCAATCCCTCACTGTGTGTCTTTGCAGGGATAAATGGCCCACAGCTAGGTCTGGCTGCCATACAAAATCAGTGGTGGAATGGTAAAATCGGGGTCCTCACGAGGTGAACATACTCAAATTGGCTGGAGATGAGCACGACTGCTTATGTGGGGATGAAGAAACCTTAATTGCCAAGTAACCTACTGGCAAAAAAATCCAAAGTCAGAAGTCACACAAGACCAGGTTATAGTCCAACAGGTTTATTTAAAATCACAAGCTTTTGAAGCGTTGCTCCTTCGGCAAACGAAAGGCCAATGAACATAATTATTTGGAATTCCAAAAAGCCTTTAACAAGATGCCATACAGGGCTGCTAAATGAGAGCTCATGGTGTTGCGGGCAAGTTACTGGCATGGATAGAGGATTGGCTGACAGGCAGAAGGCAGAGAGTGGCAATAAAGAGGTCTTTTTCAGAATGGTAGCTGGTTACTAGTGAGGTTCCGCAGGGATCAGGGGACCACAACTATTCACATCATACATCAACGATTAGACAAAAGAATTGAGGACATTGCTTGCCAAGTTTGCAGATGATACAAAGCTAGGTGGAGGGACAGGTAGTGTTGAGGAGGTGAGAGGCTGCAGAAGAATTTGGACAGGCTAGGAAAGGGGACAAGGAAGTAGCAATGTGGGATATTGTGAGGTTACGCTTTTTGGTAGGAAGAATAGAGGCAGAGATTATTTTCTAAATCGAACATAGAACATAGAACATTACAGCACAGTATAGGCCCTTCGGCCCTCGATGTTGCGCCGACCTGTGAAACCAATCTGAAGCCCATCTAACCTACACTATTCCATTATCATCCATATGTTTATTGAACGACCATTTTAATGCTCTTAAAGTTGGCCAGTCAACTACTGCTGCAGGCAAGACATTCCACGCCTTTACTACTCTCTTAGTAAAGGATCTACCTCTGATATCTGTCCCATATCTATCACCCCTCAATTTAAAGCTATGTCCCCTCGTGCTAGCCATCACCATCCCAGGAAAAAGGCTCTCACTGTCCACTCTATCTAATCCTCTGATCATCTTGTATGTTTCTATTAAGTCACCTCTTAACCTTCTTCTCTCTAACAAAAACAGCCTCAAGTCCCTCAGCCTTTCCTCATAAGACCTTCCCTCCATACCAGGCAACATCCTGGTAAATCTCCTCTGCACCATTTCCAGTGCTTCCACATCTTTCCTATAATGCGGTGACCAGAACTGTACGCAATACTCCAAGTGCGGCCGCACCAGAGTTTTGTATAGCTGCAACATGACTTCACGACTCCGAAACTCAATCCCTCTATCAATAAAACCTAACACACCGTACGCCTTCCTAACAACCCTAGCAACCTGGGTGGCAACTTTCAGGGATCTATGCACATGGACACAGAGCTCTCTCTGCTCACCCACACTAATGAGAATCTTACCATTAGCCTTGTACTCTGTATTCCTGTTACTCCTTCCAAAGTGAATCACCTCACACTTTTCCGCATTAAACTCCATTTGCCACCTGTCAGCCCAGCTCTGCAGCTTATCTATGTCCTTCTGTAACCTGCAACATCTTTCCACACTATCCACAACTCCACTGACTTTAGTGTCATCCGCAAATTTACTAACCCATCCTTCTACGCCCTCATCCAGGTCATTTATAAAAATGACAAACAGCAGTGGCCCCAAAACAGATCCTTGCAGTACGCCACTGGTAACTGAACTCCAGGATGAACATTTCCCGTCAACCACCACCCTCTGTCTTCTTACAGCTAGCCAATTTCTTATCCAAACCACTAAATCACCCTCAATCCCATGCCTCCGTATTTTCTGCAATAGCCTACCGTGGGGAACATTATCAAACGCTTCACAGAAATCCATATACACCACATCAACCACTTTACCCTCATCCACCAGTTTGGTCACCTTCTCAAAGAACTCAATAAGGTTGGTGATGCACGACCTACCCTTCACAAAACCGTGTTGACTATCCCTAATCAAATTATTCCTTTCTAGATGATTATAAATCCTATCACTTATAATTCTTTCCAACACTTCACTCACAACCGAAGTAAGGCTCACTGGTCTATAATTACCAGGGTTGTCTCTACTCCCCTTCTTGAACAAGGGGACAACATTTGCTATCCTCCAGTCTTCTGGAACTATTCCTGTAGACAATGATGACATAAAGATCAAAGCCAAAGGCTCTGCAATCTCCTCCCTAGCTTCCCAGAGAATCCTAGGACAAATCCCATCTGGCCCAGGGGACTTATCTATTTTCACACTTTCCAGAATTGCTAACACCTCCTCCTTATGAACCTCAATCCTGTCTAGTCTAATAGCCTGAATAGGGAAAGGCTTCAGAAATCTGAAGCACAAATGAACTTAGGGGTCCTAGTTTAGGATTCTCTTAAGATTAGCATGTGGGTTCAGATGCAGTTTGGAAGGCAAATGCAATATTATAATGCATTTTGCGTGGACTGGAATACAAGAGAAGGGATCTGCTGCTGATGCTGTAGAAGGCTCTGGTCAAACTTCACTGGAATATTGTGAGCAGTTTTGGGCTCCATATTTAGGATTTGCTGGCCTTGGATGGGGTCTAGGAGAGGTTTACTATAATGATCCCAGGGATGAAGAGCTTGTCATTATGAGTGGTCTATATTTGGTAGTGCTTAGAAGGATGAGGGGGAGCTCATTGAAACTTATAGAATACTGAGTGGCCTGGCTAGAGTGGATATGGACAAAATCTTTCCACTAGTAGGAGAGACTAAGACCCAGCCTCAGAGTTAAAGGGGTGACCTTTAGAACTGAGATGAGGAGGAATTTCTACAGCCAGAGGGTGGTGAATCTGTGGAACTCATTGCCACAGTGATCTGTGGAGGCCAAATCATTGAGTGGCTTTACGACAGAGATAGACAGGCTCTTGATTAGTGAAGGGATCAAGCATTACTGGAGAAGAAAGGACAATGGTGTTGAGAAACATATCAGCCACGATTGAATGGTGGAGCAGATTCAGTGAGCTGAATAGCCTAGTTCTGCTCCTAAATCTTGTGGTCTCATTTGACAAACTTGGTCCATTTTCAGGTTTTTGCTTCATGCAAATATCCTCCCAGGCCACTTCAAGTACTTTTGTCGGTGTAAACCGTTATTCTTTTCTTCTGTAAGTGCACGTCAAGATTCCTCAAATGCTTTTATCCGAGTCACCTTTTTGTAGGAAGTTCTGCATTCTCATCACGCTACTGGTTTTTTTTCTTTTTTGCTCCTTTTTTAAATTCATTCATGGGATGTGGATGATGTTAGCTAGGTTCGTATCTAATTTCTAATCCCTCATTGCCTCGAGGACAGCCAAAAGTCTGCCACATTATTGCGGTGGCTCTGGAGTTACATGTATACCAGTCTGGGTACAGATGCTAGATGTCCTCTCCTAAAGGGCAATTGTAAACCAAATGGATCTTTGTGACAATTGGGTGGTTACTATGGTCACCAATAGGGTAGCTCTTAACTCCAGTTTTTAATTCAAGTTCAAATTTCACCATCTGTCATGGTGGGACTTGAACCCATGGATTCTGGATTATTAGACCAATACCATCACCACTACACCACCACTTCCCCTTATTAAGATGAAGACTTTCCTGAATTCACTGACTCACTAGACAATATTTGATCATTATAACCCCTAGACCAGGTCTCATCTGCAAGTGAAAATATTTTCTGCAAGTCTACTGAAACAAACTGGGTCAGCACAGTAGTTCAGTGGTTAGCACTGCTGCCTCACAGTGCCAAGGACCTAGATTTGACCCCACCCTCGGGCAACTGTGTGTGTGGAGTTTGTATTTTCTTCCCTTGTCTGCATGGGTTTCTTCCAGGCATCCCAGTTTCCTCCCACAGTCCAAAGATATGCAGGATGGGTGGATTGGTCATGCTAAATTACCCTGTAGGTGGGTTAGCTATGGGAAATGCAAGGTTACAGGGATAGGTCTAGGTGGGATTTTCTTCGGAAGGTTGGTATGGTTTTGATGGGCTGACTGGCATGTTGCCACTCTATCTATGACAAAGCCCATCCATTCCCTTAAACACCTATATCAGGTCACAATTCAATGTTCTCCTTTCTCGAAAGAAAAGAGCCCCAGCCTGTTCAATCTTTCCCGATGGAAACAACCTCTCAGGTTTGTCAGCATCCTTGTAAATCTCTTTTTCACCAACTGCAGTGTCTTTACATCCTCTTTATGGAAAGGAGAGCTGTACACAGCTCCAAAAACCCAGAATTGTAACATAAGTACACCCCAAGAGAGGTAAACTGGAATATACTGTTAGAAGGTGGGTGAAGAGTACAGAATATAAATGGAGTATTTTCAGTTTATATTATTTGGAATGCGAAGTAAGCGTAGTACATTAAGCATTGCAGCACGGAAAGAAAGAAACAGTTGACAACAAGTGATCCAATTTGGAAGGTAAGGAAGAACAATAATTTTAGCTAACTTTTCAGGTAATGTAAAAAAGAGATGAATATAGAACAAGATTCAAGAGATTAAGCAACTGTTCAGGAGAAATAAAACAGAAATCAAGATTAAGATTGCAGCGTAGAGCACAATGTGAAAGTTTCTCTAAATATATTTGTCAGGAAAACAATAGGGACCCTGAGCCAACCTAAATTTGGCATATCAGGAAGTGATCAAATGTTGGCAGAAATTCTGTTTTTTTTAAATCAGTGCCTGTGGCTGATATTCTAAGTGGCTTTTGTATAAGATGGAAGAAAGTATTCAGTCCGTAGAGATAATTAACTGATGCTGGGATAAGGTGAGATGAGCAGGCAGTTAGCTTCAACCAGTTCATACAGATAGCAGTGTGTGTGAAGTGCAAACTGTCCAGAAAAAAAGTGGATATATTTACAAATCTTAAACGGACTAGAGGGTGTTTGAAGTCTATGAGAAATAGATGTTGCATGTCCATTTTTTAGGTTGGGAGTAACTAATCTCACAATGATACCTGTTGGCCCTGTACATTCCTCTGTTCTCTGTTACATCTAAACCCTGGCTGAGGTTCCCCAATTTGTTACAGTTTCAAGTGGAATATCTGAAATCATTAAGCTCCCAGTTGAGGAAAGATGATCCGGCTCCCTGTCATTACTCACCCTGGGTAACTGCAATAAAGGTTAATTTTAAAATGGATCCCTTCCCTCATGAATACTTTTCACCCAGGACCAAATGAATGTCTGCTTTAAAAGGAGCTAATTTAGCCTGGCTTTCTGAAATTGACAAGAAGAGTTATAGAACAAAGAAAAGTACAGCCCTTCAGCCCACCATGTCTATGTTGACCATGATGCCATTCTAAACTCATTCCATCTGCCTGCACATATTCCATGTCCTCTATTCCCGGCCTGTTCATGTGTCTGCTTAAATGTCTCCTAAACAGTGTTTTTGTATCTGCTTCTATCACTTCCCCTGGCAGTGCGTTCCAGGCCCTTATCACTCTCTGTGTGAAAATCTCACCTTGCACATCACCTTTAAACTTTCCTCTCTCACCTTAAACCTGTGCCCCGTAGTATCTGACATTTCCACCCTGGGAAAATGACGCTGACTATCCACCCTATCCATGCCTCTCATAATTTTCTGTACTTCTATCAGGTAGCCCCTCAGCCTCTGACACTCTAGTGAAAACAATCCAAGTTTGTCCAACCTCTCCTTATAGCAACCACAATCTGGGCAACATCCTGGTAAACGTCTTTTCAACCTCTCCAAAGCCTCCAAATCACTCCTATAGTATGTGACTAAAGAGAATACAAAGATCTCTGTCAAGGTCCCAGCAGTTCCCTTCCTTGACTCTCTCAGTATCCTAGAATAGCTCCCATCAGGCCCTGGGGACTTATCCACCTTAATGTTTTCCAAAACAACCAACACCTCCTCCTTCTTAATATCGACTTGTGCCAGAATATCAACATAATCCCTAATCTTATCAACATCCATGTCCTTCTCCTTGGTGAATTCCAATGCAAAGTGCTCATTAAGGACATCACGCATTTCCTCTGGCTCCACACATAAGTTCCCTCCTTTGTCCTTGAGTGGACCTACCTACCCTTTTGCTGGCTACCCTGTTGATCCTAATATGTGTATAAAATGCCTAGGGATTTGCCTTAATCCTACTTGGTAAGGACATTTCATGGCCCCTTTTAGCTTTCCTCATTCCTTGTTTAAGTTCCTTCCTGCTTCCTTTATATTCCTCAAGGGCGTTGTTTAATTTCAGCTTCCTAAAACTTACATGTGCTTCTTTTTTCTTTTTGACTATACTTACAATATCTCTTGTCATCCAAAGTTCCTGAATCTTAGCCTTCGTCCTCACAGGAACATACTGGTCCTGAACTCTGATTAACTGGCCTTTAAAAGATTTCCACATGTCAGATGTGAGTTTCCCCTCAAACAACCATACCCAATCTCATTTCTCCAGCTCCTGTCTAACACTGTTTCGTCTGGGGACCAGTTTTATCCTTATCCATTAATATCCCAAAGCTTATGGAATTATGTTCACCATTCACAAAGTGCTCTCCCAGTAGCTGACAGATGAATCCAGGCTAATATACATGAGAACATTCAATCCCCCAGCACACTTCAGTAGAGTTGTAATTGGCTTTTTAACCCCTAACCTCGTGTAATCTTCAAAGGAAGAAATATAAATATATCTGCACTTGGAACATAATACACAGAGCTGGGGATGGTCAGGTCCTCATTGTCTTTGTCCTCACAAACGATCACAGTCCAGTCTGTTTCGACTTACTTCTTCCTCCTTTTTAAGGCTGTTGTTTGACGGTCTCTTCACATTCATACATGTGACATTTTGTTACTCTCTCTCTATGGACAGCTGTTGAATTTATATTCACAGCCATCTTTCTTTCTGACAGCTTTCTTTTAAAAAACACATTGTTATGTTTCAAGATAAAAATATCCACAGTACATCAAGGTCCTGACAAAGAATGGCCATGACATATCTCACAGGTGAAGCAATTTCTAAGCAGCTATTCAGTCCTCACTCCATTCACTGTCTGCCAGTTCCCAAAAACTCCTATACAGCCATAACATCACCTGCTCAACTCTGATTGGATAGTGCTGAACAGAAATAGCTGTCAATTTTAAGAGAAGACCATTTGGCCCATCCAGGACATGCTGGATCTTCACAAGAGCAATTTGGCTAGTCTCATATCTCATCCTTTTTGGTTGTCCTATCAATTCTTTCTCCTCCTTTACATTCTCAGGCAGTCAGAATCAAGGTTGCAAATATTTGCAGCATGCAAAAGATTCTCCTCTTTTCACCTTTGCTGTTTTTAACAATCATTTTAAATTTGGACCCTCTAATTATGGCCAATTCTACCAATATCAATAATTTCTTTCTACCTACTCTAACTAGAGCTCTTGTGATTTTGAACACCTCAACAAATCCTTCAACGTGCTCTGTCTTGACTGAACAACTCAAACTTCTCCAATGTATCATTGTAACTGAAATTCCTCCTTATGGGAGCCATTTTTGTAAATCTTTTCTGTAACTTTTTAAAGCCATTGTGAAACATTGTGCCTGGAAGGTTGTGGTGAACTTCCTGATGCAAAAGCAGATTGAACCCACCAGACAGGCTACAACACTGAAGCACTATATTCCCATCTATTGAGACTCCACACTGACTACGGAGGCTCACAGTACAAGGAAAGTGTTTCCATATTTACTTTTCACTATTCTTTCTGACACACATGGAAGGCACTTACAATGTACTGCAGTAAATTGTTAGTGATGACTTGTTCTGGCACAGCATGTTTAGTTCTGACACTGCCATACAGCAATGCAAATTTGTATTAACATGCAGTGCCACACTGAAGTACAACATATGGACAAAATAGGTTGCCTGCTTTTTTGGAACATAAGGACAGCATTATCCAGTTGAATAAATTAGAAGATACACACATTATAAACACCAAGCTGCATTGTCTGTCAATGTGTTCACAGTTTTACCCAAGCTAATTACCACCTCTGCTGCATCTTCAGACTGTAAATGAGACTTTATCATACGGTTACTCCAAGGTGCTTTTGTATTTGACAGGATTTTTGATCACATTGTGGGAAAACACTTCAATGTGTCACTCGGCCCTTTTTACACACTGTGTTGTGGTTGGGAGATGAGGAGGCAAACTCTATTACAATGGTTTTGGGCTTCACAATTACAAAACATGAATCCAAGCACTGGAGACCAACCCCTGAGATTGACCTTAATTGAATTGGTGTGCAAGACCCAAAGACACATGTATGGAGCCACATTTTCAAGGCATCATGATACCATTGCTGCCCATCAGAAGACAGCAAATGGCAGAAGAACTGAAGTGCTGTAATCTGGTGCAGAAGCACTTCATTATTCATAGCAGAGGTGGGGAAGAAGGGTTTATTTTTATGCTCTCCCATTCAATTTTCTCATCTCTTTTAAAGGTGCTGACTTGAATTGCAGTTTGATGACTATTCATTTTGTATAAGCATACTAACTATCTACAAGCTTGTTACCAAGTTACCAAATTAGGAGCAGGAATAGGCCACTCACCCCCTCGAGCTTGCTCCACAATTCAATAAAATCATGCTTGATCTGATTTCTCGACATTCCTGTGTAATCCATTAAACCTTTCACCCCCTTGCTTATTGAGGATCCAGCTAGCCCTGCCTTAAAAATATTCACGGACTCTGCAACCACTACTTAGAGTCATAGTTTTGTACAGCAACTTCGGTCCAACTCGTCCATGCCGAGCAGACGTCCTAAATTAATTTAGTCCCATTTGCCAGCATTTGTGTCATATACCCCTAAACCCTTCCTATTCATATACCCCATCCAAATGCCTTTCAAATGTTGTAACTGTGCCAGCCTCCACCACTTCCTCTGGCAGCTCATTCCAGACACACACCACCTTCTGAGTGAAAAATTGTCCCTTAGGTCCCTTTTAAGTCATTCCCTTATCACTTTAAACCTATGCCTCTAACTGGGACTCCACTTTCAAGGAATTATGAACCTGCACTCACTTTTTGCAGAAAAGAGTTCCAAAGTCTGTCAGCCTTCTATTGGATGAGGAAGTCCTTATATCTGTTTTAAATGGGAGACCCCTTTTTTTGAAAAGGTATGTTCTTGTTCTCCCACAAAGAGAAACATCCTATCCATTAATCTTAGTCAAATCCCATCTTCTTTTGACTTCCATTTATGCACACAATTTCCAGCAAGCACAGAGCCCCTTCCCTAGTCAATGCAGTGTGGAGCTGGAGGAACACAGCAGATCAGGCAGTATCAGAGGAGCAGGAAAATTGATGAAGGGTGTAAATTCTTGCTATTTCCGTACCTCTTCCCTAGCCTAGAAGCACTGAGACCAATCATTATACCCCAAAAAGATGCCTGGCCTGAGAATACCAAAGTACAAAGCAAGGGCTACCTGGTCTGCATGGTCTAATGCTGCATTTGAGCCATAAGGTGTTGCCATAAGCCATCAGGAGATTCCAAATAAAAACCACTTTCTATTTACGCAGTGATCAAATAAAACAATGGTACAGCAAATTTTTCAGATTAGACTTCACTTGAATTGTAATGTAAAATGAAAATAGTCAACAGTAGTTTAGAAAATATTGGATTTAATGATAGCCTTCATGTAGTTCCTTCTTGCTACTTATAAGTTTAAGCTAATGGTGTATATATAAAGCACTTAGAATTTTCCATCAATCACAATATCAATATAAAAGTATTAGCAAAGGCAATTTTCTTTTACTTGACCTAAATATAATTTTGAGTGTTGATCTTACAGCTCTTGTTTTCCTACAGATTAATCCCATTTCACCGCTCAGTCCCTGCACCCTTTATATTTTTCTTTACGTAATTATCCAGTATCATTTCAAAATCTGCAATTGATGTAACACCAATCATCACTTGTGAGAAAGCATTCCATATTCCAATAACTCTTTCTGTGAAAAGTTTTTTTTCAAATCTCCCACTTATGCATCTGGTGTTTATCTTGAGATTGGTGTCTTGTGTTCTCAAATACCTAACAGTGATAATAATTGTGTCTATTTTATCTATTTCCATTATTTTGAACAGCACTAACAAATCTCCCCTCAAACTTCTCATTCTGAAAAAATATAGAACTGATTGCTGTTACTTTAACACTCACATCCTACACATACAGATAGTGCCGATCAAGCATTTTATACAATACAATACTTAGCCACAAAGCAAAAGTAGCAGAATAATGCACAACAAAGATCTTTCTTTTCTTCTGCCTTTTTTTTCAGAATCAGGCAATAATAAAAAGAATTGATTCAAACAAAATATTTCACATCTAACAATGGATCAGAAGATAGCAATCATTGATGCAGTTTGGATGGAGTGTCATATAGCAATAACAAAAGCTCTTTGGCAAATGGGACTAGGTCAGATTAGAATGCTTGGTTGGCACGGATGAGTTGGACTGAAGGGTCTATTTCTGTTCTGTATGACTTTATGACTCTTAGAAGTTGTGATATCCTCTCAGTGGAAATAATGACTGATCCTGTCTCATTTTTTCGAAAAGAAAGTTGAGTGTACTGGCAAATTAAAATTCTGTCAAATAACTTCCCCAATGTTTAATTGTATTTTCACATTTTGCTTCAACAAGCATTTAACGCTGTATAGTACAAAGGCGATCAATCAGCTGAAATATTTCAATATTGTTTCCAATGTTATCCTTTAACTTGCTTATTCTTAATAATGTTCAACTGTTATGAGCTATTTATGTCTCAATTAGAAATATATTTGCAAGGCAGGACTATTGATAAAAGATCAGTGTTGTCAAGCTTCACATTCATGTCAACAGAAATACGCAGACAGCAATATACTCCTTACTTATCGAAAGCCGAATTATAGGCGAGAACATTAATGCTGCACAGATGATCAAAATGCAGTGGGAATTTAGAAAAATAAAAGATGTGTGTTTTCTTAAACGTGCCATATGTTATATTTCACAAAAGAGATTTATCCATATTCATCAATTAGTGATGAGACACAGGTTATATCAAATCGCTATTAGTTGCTTTGACTTCTGTATTGACCTTGTCAACACTGCAGCTGGTACAGAGTTTAATGATAGTTTTCATAATTACAACAAAGAAATATTCTGCTAATTAACAGAAGCCCATAGCATACCTTCCACCGGGAAAATGTTAAACTCTTCTGCCCTTTTTACTAGAAAGTGAGAGAGGAGAGTACAACAATATTTAACATGTTGTAGCCTATTTGTAAACACCATTAATCACAGCTTAGCAGATGGTAATGTTAATTGCACCTGTGGAACTAACAAGACCCAAGGTTGATTACATTTACAAAGTGCTATTATCACCACATTACAACCAGAGAATTGCAAACTTTACCCAGTGGTGTCGTTTATTCAGGTAAGAGACAGATTGTAATGAATGAACAGCTATTGTTTACATTGCAGTTTGCTTTTTCTCTCTCTGTCAGGCTCAAATATAAACTCAACTCGTTACTGTTGGACTTGGTTGCAATCAAGGCCACCTTTTCCTGCCCAAAGCTATTTTAGTTTTAAATGCATTAAGTCTCTCAAATCCAATAAAGGACTGTACCGGCAGTGGCACCACATTTACAACTTTAATTAATAGCATAAGAGGTAGATGGCTCGATCAATAAGGAGGAGAACCAAAAATAATGGTCTTCCCAGGGAAGCGGATGTTCCAGAGAAATTAGTGCTCCGAAAACAAAAGTGATTAAAGGACAGGCAAAAAGAAACAGTCGAAATAATTCACAGGAAGTCGACGAAACTAGTATGTGAATAAACTGCAGAGCATCGCATTAATTCAATAGACTGAAAAGAAAAGGATTTCCATATCAGACATTATAAAGGAAACTGGTGAAGTGTTTCATTTGGGAGTTTTCTTGCTGTTGCAATGTTTGCTCGTCTGTTCCAACATGTTTGAAAGAATTTTCATTTTAAATTCACAGAGACCTGCACTGTTTCCGTGTGTCCAATGTACCCACATACAATTTTGTTTTACCCTAATAAAACAAACAAACAGCATGTGCTATTATCTTCTTGTTTACAACTAATGAATTGTTTTAAGAGGAAGAGACAGCTGAAAACTATGTTACGATGATGCGATCTGCTCCTGTTAAGGATTTACAGCATTTACTGTTTTTTTAAATAATTATTTTTTAGATTTCCAGGCATTTTGCTTTTGGAAAAAGACAGCTGTTGGCAAATCAAGCCGTGTGGCTAACTCCCAATTATCCACTACAATCAAGTGAAGTGCTTTTCTGCTCCCAGTGGTATATAAGCACCTTGCCCTGGAAGGGACCAGTAGAAGAACGTAATTGCAAAGTGCTCCAAAACAGCTGTATGTTGCTTTAAGGCACTTTTATGTTGAAAAGATGTCATCAGAAGAAGCAGTGCTCTCACCACTGAGGGCACTCAATCCTTAGCTCAGCATCTCATGAAAGCATCTGAGACATCATTTTTCCTCAGTTTTATGGGTGGCACTGGGAGGTACAGTAAAACATAGTCTCTTTTATTTCCCCTTTGAACCACAAATACAAACCTACAAAGAGCAGTGTTATAGAGATCAGATAATCAGAATTAGTAATGTCAATTAAAGGATAAATGTTGGTCAGGTCACTGTGAGAACAGTTCTGCTGTTCTTCGAAAAAGTGCAGTGGGATCTTTAATGATCACCTGGGAGGGTAGAAAGGTTTGATGTGAGAGACAGCACCTCTGACATTTCTGCATGCCATTGGTTTACACTGAAGTGCCAGCCTGAGTCTCATGCTTTAGAGTGAGAATTTCAATTGACAACCTTCTGATTCAAACTCCAAAACCATAATTTCTAACTCAGATTGAGTTAGCTGAGAGTGCAACGACTGAGCCAAGATTGTCATAAACAACTAGGGGAGGCAATGGCCAAGTGGTATTATCACTGGACTGTTAATCTAGAGACTCAGGCAATATTCTGGGGACTTGGGTTCAAATCCCACCATGGCAGATGGTGGAATTTGAATTTGATAAATGTCTGGAATTAAGAGTCTATTGATGACTGTGAATCCATTGCTGATTGTTGGGGAAAAATCCATCAGGTTCACTAATGTCCTTTAGGGAAGGAAACTGCCATCCTTACCTGGTCTGGCCTACATGTGACTCCAGACCTACAGCAATGTGGTTGACTCTTAACTGCCCTCTGGGCAATTAGGGATGGGTAATAAATACTGGCCCGGCCAGCAACACCCTCATCCCGTGAATGACTAAAGGGAAAGAAACAGAGAGAGGTGTCCACATTAAGTCCAAGATTTTGGTAAGTATTGTCATAAAATCAGGTCCCTAGCCCACGTATTAGGTATTAGCATTGGTGAATGATAACCTGGAGCACCTATTTAATATAAGTTCACCATCAAAGGGAAACTGTCCTAATTAAAAGAATATTTGGATTATCCTTTGTTTAAGGAGGAAGAAGATCCTGCCATTTTTCAAGACCATCATGTTCCACAAAACAGTGAAGTGACTCAATGCAGTAAAAATCACTATCGTGGGATTATAAGTAAATGTTTAAAAACAGGTAGTCAGTTACTTCTTCACAGTGACAGGGGCCCAAAGACAAGCTTCTCAAGAACAGAGTAGAGTAAAAGAAAGCTATTGATTAACAGTTATTTTAGCACATGATGAATTGAACTTGTCTTTTAGAGAACAATGGAAAAGCCATTTCAGTCTGCAACTTTGAGTTGCTATGAATTTTTGAGCTCCCAGCCTTGCCATTATATCACATAACAATTTCACTCTGAATTAGGTACTGAAAATGTGGACATCTTGAAGGAGATACTCTGGCTGTGCCTTAAATGATTTGGTCATTTTTGCACGAGTAAGTCACAAAGTAGAGAGTAATTCCAATGTATAAGACTGCCAGTGTTCTGGAAAAGCAATTGTGTAAGGTAACTTGCCGCCACTGAATCAACCAGGGATACACAGAGCCTGTTATTATACTACACCATGTTGCATCAATATATAATGTGATTTTGATTGCATTGATCCAAACTATGCAAGTACAATGCAATGTTAAGTCATTTGAATCAAATTTAGGCAAGTAAATTGTTTTGAAGCTTCATAAGTTTAATTTTTATTTTTCTTCATGTTGTTAGAGGTCGGACTGTTCTTTCAATGAGACTCCTTTTCCTGGACACAGCATGTTACCTAATATTACAACTTTGGTCTACCAATTACAAGTTAACTTGAACAGATACAACTCTTTCCAAATGGGAAGAATAGTGAAGTCATATTTAACTGTTTAAAATAAAAGTAGCCAAAGCCACTGGTTCTGCTTTCACTTGCAGTGCAGAATGCAAATAAAATGTAGGCATTTACTGTGATTTCTACATCCGAGTATGCAACATTAGAGGTGCATTTAATCTTGAGGCAGCGTTTACAACTCTATTCAGTTTTAGTTAATGTCAAAGATATGATGTAGAATGACAAGAGGGAGTGTATTTTGTGTGTGAGGTTGGGGCTGGGAGTTGGGGCACGGAGGTGGGAACACGAGGCAGACTTGTGTAATCAGAGGCCAGGTTTCAATGTAAAGATTGTCTACCTTTTTGGAAAGGTAGGGAAGGAGGAGAATGCAGATCAATGAGGGGCTTGACTGAAGTCTTTTATATGAAGCATTTGGATACTGAAAATTAATCCATACAGAATTTTGATAGAAGTGAAGAGGGCATCACATATAAAGCAGACATTTTCTTTGTGTGAGAAGGGTAGCATTGCGGAGAAAGTGTCTAGTCAGTGGTAATGGAACAGAAAGCCATGATGTGCTTTAAAAATTAGTTTGATTTCCTGTCCATTTGTTTGAGAAGCATGATAAAGAAACTGATGGGATGTTTGGTAGGTGAGTTGCACGAATGGTTTTCCTCTGCCCAAGACGTTGCTACATTCCAGCATATGTATGTTTTAACCATTAACACCACAAAATATAATGGGTAAGTAGAAACTTAGAAATAAATACAATCATTTACAAAGCAAATAATGGCAGAACACGAAAAGAAAAAGCAAACTATATTACACATAATGGTGTGCTGCTTCATTGATTACATATTTCCTTCATTTCAATATGTCTAGAAATGTACTTTTTACTGCATCACTAACAGCACCGGCTCTTCCAAACCAGCATATTATAATATTAATAGACATCACTTTAAATTAAATCCAAAATTGTGGTAAATTATAAGCACTATATAAGTTTTTTTTGGTAACGTTCGTATCAATCATCTGTAGAAAGCCAAGAAATATATTGCTTCAATGATGTACATAGTCTTTCATATCAACTCTGGGAAAACATTGATGTCTGCATTTGCCTTCATGTTCATCATGATATGTACAGCACAATGGAAGGTTCCAGATTTAAGAGAAGAAAATAGTTCATTTTTTTTAAATTCAATCACGGGGGTCACTAGCTAGGCACGTATTGCCCTGCTGTAATTGTCCCTGAGCAGGCCTTAGTGAGCAGCCACTTTGCATTGCTGCATTGGTGCAGTGCTGTAAGCGAGGGAGTTCCAAGATTTTGATCCAGCAACTGTGAGGGAACAGCAATATTGTTTCAAATCATGATGATGTGTGGCTTAGACGGGAACTCGCAAGTGGTGATGGTCTCACATATATCTGCTGTCGTTGTCGGTTTAGGTGTAGATGTCACAGGTTTCAACATTTCAGTCTAAGGGTGAATTGGTGAATTGTTGCAGCATGCAGTGTAAGTGATTCACACTGCTGACACTGTGGATCAGTGATAAAGGGAGTGACACTGTGGATCAGTGATAAAGAGAGTGAATGTTGAATGTGTTAGAAAGGGTGCCAATCTACTGGGCTGCTTTGTCCTAAATGCTGTCGAGATTCTTGTGTTGTTTGAGTTGGACTCATCCAGATAAGTGGTGAGTATTCCATCATACTCCAACTTGTACCTTTTATAGATGGTGGACCCACTTTGAAGAATAAGGAGGAGAGTAAATTTCTGCAGAATTCCTGGCCTCTGACCTGCTCTTATAGCCAAGTATTGATATGCTTGATTTCTGCTCAATGGTAAAACCAGCCCCTCCCAGAATATTGATAGTCAGGGATTCAGCAACGGTAATGCCATTGAATGTGAAGGCATGATGGTTATGTTCTTTCTGGTTAGAGATAGTCATTCCTGGCATTTGCATTGTCGAAACATTAATTGCTACTTATCAATCCAAACTGAATGTTCTGCAGATATTGCTGCATTTGTACGCAGACTGATTCAGTATGAGGGGTTGCAAACATTATGCAGTCATTAACGAACATTCCATCTTATGATGAAGGGAAGGTCATTGATGGAGAAGCTGGAAGATGGTTAGGCCTCAAACAATACCCTATGAAACTCCTGCAATGATGTCCTTGGACTGAGGTGTTTGGCCTCCAAAAACCACAACCATTTTCTTATGTGCCCGATTCCCATTGACTCCAGTTTTGTTGGGGTTCCTTGATGTCATGTTCATCAAATGCTGCCTTGATGAAAGGGCAGTCACACTCTTTTCACTTCTGGATTTCAGTTCTTTTGTCCAAATTTGAATCAAGGCTGTAATGAGGTCAGGAGATAAGTGGGCATGGTGGAACCCAAACTGAACATCAGTGAACTGGTTATTTTGGGTACATGCTACTTGATAACACTATTGAAGACACATTCCATCACTTTTCAAATGACTAAAAGTAGATTGATGGAGCAGTAATTGGTCAGGTTGAGTTTATCTTGCTTTTTACGAACAGGACGCACCTGGCAATTTTCCACATTGTCGAGAGATGCCAGTGTGTAATTGTACTGGGACAGCTTAGCTGGGGGCATGGCCACTTCTGGAGTACACATATTCAGTACTATTACCAGAATGTTGTCAGGGTCCATAGACCTTGCACTATCCAATTTTTTAAGCTGTTTCTTGATATCATGTAGAGTGAACTGAATTGGATAAAAATTGATGTCTTTGATGTTGGGACCTGAGACGAAGGCTGAGATGGATCATATACTTATCATCAAGCTGAAGATACTTCCAAAACTTCAGCCTCATCTTTGCACTGCTGTTCTGAGGTCTGCCGTCATTAATGATGTGAGTATTTAGAGTTGTAGAGTCATAGAGATGCACAGCACGGGAACGGGCCCTTCGGCCCAACTCATCTGTGCTGACCAAATATCCTAAATTAATCTAGTCCCATTTGCCAGCATTTGGCCCATATCCTTCTAAACCATTCCTATCCATGTACCCATCCTGATGCCTTTTAAATGTTGTAATTATACCAGCCTCCACCACCTCCTCCAGCAGCCCACTCCATACACGCACAATCCTCCATGCAAAAAAGTTTCCCCCATCCAGGATCCCCCCGCCGCCTTAAACTTGATCCTCCATCTAGTTTTGGACTCCCCTACCCTGGGGGAAAGACCTTGCCTATTCACCCTAACCATGCCCGTCATGATTTTATAAACCTCTATAGGGTCACCCCTCAGCCTCTGACACTCCAGGGAAAACAGTCCCAGCTTATCCAGCCTCTCCCTATAGCTCAAACCCTCCAACATCCTTGTAAATATTTGCAGAACCTTTTCAAGTTGTGGAGTCTTCTCCTCCAATGAGTTGTTTAATTGTACACCACCAATCATGCAGAGCTTATATCTAAATCATTGGCTGTGCGATTGCTTAGCTCTGATCATCACTGTTCCTAATGCCGCTTTACACAACTTATCCTGTGTTGTAGCTTCACCAGGTTGACATCACCTTTTTAGGTACGCCTGGTACTGCTCCTGACATGCCTTTCTGCACTCTTCATTGAATCAGGATTGATCCCTAGCTCGATGGTAGTGATAGAGTGAGGATATGCTGGGCCATGAGGTTACATGGTGTTGTGGAATCTGATTCTGCTGCTGCTACAGGTTCATAATACCTCATGGCTTCCGAGTCTTGACTCACTCTATCTCTTCAAAATCTATTCCACTTAGTGTGGTAGTAGAGCCAAACAATCACCCCAGCAACCTGAGGCATACAAATAACAAGCGGGACAGAACACCGACGCTTCAGTGGAGGCACACTGATGATGTTACCTAGCAGGGTGATGAAATGTCTGCAACCGAACACACCAGCTCGGCGAGCATGTCTACAACAACCCAAGCTACAAATCTTCTCGAAAACCTTAAACAGTAGAACAGTGAAGTATAGAGGTAATAAAGGCATGAATGAGGATTTCAGCAGTTTTCAGGATCATAGGAGATAGCCAAATGCAGGTACCTTTAACCCATTGTTCTTGAAAAAGCATAACCCATATAGGCATCTGTGGAGATGACTTCTTGTCACCATTTGCTGTACAAAGATCACATGTAAACGTTTGAAAATTTCTTGTAATCAGCATTTTGAGTGGAATCATTAATGTGTTTTAATTTTCGAACATACCCATTATTACCAGGAATACCCGCTACAGTAAATGTTCCCACTCTCATTATACGGGGAGACAAGACAAAATCATCCCCTCAGGAAACAAAAATACTTCCTCCATTCCCTTTTAGGCAGCAGCATCGCTTTGAAAACCTTGCGCTAAAATTCATGTTGTGAAAGCCAAACAGTTCGCTGCTAATCAACCATTTTCAGTTGCAGATTAAATGATATTGCAGCAGAAATATTTCTGAGGGTGATGGCTTGAAGTAATGCATCAAGGCAGTGAAAATATGATTTGTTATGAGAAAACTATAATTAAGTGTGTAAGTATAATCTTGCTTTGAAATGGTTTTGTTTTTATTACTCTTGTAAATCTGTCCAGAATCAGTATCTTCACTGTGGGAGAGAAACTGCAGAAAGAAGGGGGAACCAGAAAGATAAGAATTATCTGCATGAGTAATCTAATTTGCAGTGACTCTGTATTTCTCGACCTTTAGATCAGTATTTGATGGTTTGTACAAATGAATCGTGTAGCACAAGCAGAATCAGTTTCATTATTTGACTTATTTTGTGCTTATTGAGATGAGGAGAAATAGAACATTTTTTCATCCAGCGTCATCATCAAGTACTTCCCTCTCGGGTGCTGGGATGCAGGATTAAGCTTCTTGCACACTGCCCTGACAGCAGATTGCACCTTTCTCTCAGCAACTGCATGTGGGGAAAATTGTAATGTATGTACATTGTGAATTAACAGTATTCGAATACCTTAAAGTGGTGACTGGAGAAAATTTTTAACATCTATTCAACTTTCTCCACCTTCCAGTTTGAAACATTATGGTTTCCGGCTGTATACCTGACATAGAAATCATTTTCTAAATGTTAAGACTTGCATAATCATAATAAGTGGGACATACTTTATTGGGAGAAATTAAACTCTCTTGTATATTCTGCAATATTCAAGTTCATGTTTTGACAAATGTTATCAATATGTAATTTTTGGGAAAAAAGTTGGGTTCAAGATAGGACTCTTAGTTCCCATGTGGTAGCTGCAGCGCAACAGCTGCCCCGAGTTAAAGGATTCCACACACACATTCTTGCCATTGCCCTCAAACTCTCAATTCATGCCAGTCCGAACAACACACACTGTCACACACACTTCCAGTCCAGCCCAAGTGGAATTTGCACCTTCCACATTAGGCCCAGCCAGTATGTCAGCATGCCCTTAGGAGACATGCTCATTATTATCACGCTGCATCACAACATGTGGCCTAAGGGCATGAAGGTCATATACACTGTGACTTGAAGCATGAGATGCTAATGGAAACATATCACTTTTTGAATTGAAAAGCTTAATGTGAACTCAGACACAGAAGTGCCTGTTTACGTAACATATTGTGGTGAAGTTGGGTAGAGTATTTGTGGATTAAGTGTTTGTAAAATATTTGTGTTGGCTGTAAAGTGAGTGTCAGGGATTTATTTTATTTAACCACTTGGGAGTTGCTGAAAGGCAGGTTACACCACTTTGCACACTCTTTTTACCGCTTATAGGGTGAGGCACTCCTCTTTGGGTGTTTTGGTTTTGTTTAGTTCTCAGAGCGGGGGTCAACCTCCGCTTTATAGCAATATATTAGTCATCTAATTTTTTGTTATGAGAGATAACATAAGCATTACCTAATTAGACCAAAAGACCCCGATGGAGCCAAAACCCACATCAAGGCTACTTCCTCATTTTGATTATTTAACGGATTTTATTACAGAACCAACTATTACAGGGCTGTCAAGTTCCTGGATTGGCTTCATGGGTAACTTGCACAACTTGACTGTACAAACCCCTGGTTCTCAGTTCAAAACTTCACCTGTGACAAGTTCGTTCTTTGCAGGTGGGATAGTAACTAGGATAGAAACGTTGCTGTCTCTAAAGCAGTAGGTAGGATTTTTCCTCCGAAGATCAGGACTGATTTCCAATCCCACCTTGAGAAAACGGCCCATGGCTGGGGTTTGCACAGTGATCTGTTGCTGTCTCCACCCCTAACGACTGGCTTGGAGAGAGGCTCTTCACCTAATTAAAGGTGGTGCACAGAATCTTAAAGCTAGAGGGCCAGAAGCTTTGACATGAGCAGCCAGCTACAATGGAAGGTAAGTGAGAGAGAAGATGCTTCAAGTTGGACGTGGCCTCTGTCCAAACTCTTTTATCCTTTAAGTTTATAATAGGAGGTCTTGCAGTGCAGTGTGTGGTGTTTCTGCCTCTGAGCCAGAAGCTCTATGTTCAAGTCCCACGCCTAGACTTGATGGCAAGGAAAGGTCTGTTCATATCACAGCCAAGCAGGTTGATTAGCAACCAGCAAATCCTTTCAACATATGCTAAGGGCAGGAGTTAAAAATGGGAGAAATTCCTGGTCAACTACACAATGATTGCAGCTTTAGCTGAAGATGACAACATGCATGTAATAGTCAGGGTTGCCATTGTTGAACCTTTTGGGAGGAGGGTTGTCGGTGTCACTCAGATTGTTGCCAACAGAACAGGCTTTAATCGATGTTCTAGTTGGGGTGGATTCAGCACCTGCCTCTCTCCCTTACCAATGGTGGAGGTTGTGTGATGTGGGTCAGAATTGCTTTTGAGCAGAGAACTGAAGAAGATGAAGAGTTTAGAAAAACAAATTTAACAGCTAATTCATTACCCGAAGGCGAACGTCTGTGCCCAGGCAGGCAGACAAGGCCTCTAGGCCTGTGTGGAACAATAGTCCTTCAGATGGTTGCCAGACATTCACCTCTGAAACTGATCTCTGAAAGCCTCCTTTAATTGGTCCTAGTTAGGTTTTTGACAAGCCTGACTGAAACATGTGTGTGAATAACCCTGCATGTCCCAATCTCACTGCAGCAAAAATGGCACTCAGACAGGATAAAGCCAAGGAACCAGCATTCCAGCTGGCCAAGGTTCAGTTTCAAGCCTACCTGCCCCAGCTCCAGTAGTTGTTAAAAATCCAGCCATGTGGATTTTAAGTCCCTATTTCAGTATGTGAACAAATGATGGAGTCCAACACTTCAGAATCTGAGGAAGTGCTGCATTTGAAGATAATGTTAAACCATTGTAAACTTGGTACTCATTCAAAAAGATTGTTAAGATAGGTTTAACTCGTATCTGTTGAAATAACCCCACAGAGGCTGGCATCCTGTCACCAAGTCACCCTTTATTTACACGTGCATAGTCCAGCTTCCTCAGAGCCAGCTCTCATGGAGAAAAGAACCTCTGACACTCCTGTTTATATCTGTCAGCCAGGGCTCCCTGTATGGACCTCGTTAACAGCCCCAATCAGGGACTCATATTTTGTGAGGTCCACCTGGCTGACCTTGTTACATTCACAACATCTGTCACATGTTTTGATCAAGAGCATGGAGTTTTCTGCAGGATTTCGACAATTTTTAATCCTAAGATTAAAGGAAACGTTTAGAAATAAATAATAACCAATAATTCATAAAGAGGTTCAACTCACCTCCTTCCTGGTCACCTTGGGTAAGAAAGTGGCTGGACTGGGAAACCAGGGTAACCTGCCTGCCATGTTTTGGGGAAAACTATTTGCCCCATTCTAGAGGCAATTGGAGGCATGGACGGAGATCAAGGGGGTGAACTCTGAAAGCCAACCCCTTGCCCTGCCTCCAACCTTCCTGATACCTCTCTCCCATAACATCTAACCCAACAAGAAGAAGCACTTACCTCCTCGCTGCTAGATTCTCTGAGGAGTTGGCTGCTTTTAGGATCCAAAAGCTACTGACACTTGATTATTTGGCAATGAAGGATTCCAATTTCAGAGTCTGTAACATGCTGACAAACTTGCCTAAGCTCTGCCTGTCAGCTCTGCACAAGCTGACTGGTGCATAAGAGGCTGAGTTATCTTGATGATGAAGTGATGTCACCGAAACACCTAACCCGCCCTCACATTTAGTTGTTAAATTAAAAACTTGTGCCCCATAAACACTTTTCTCTCTCCACAGATGCTTCCTGACTTCCAGCATTGTCTGTTTGTATTTCAGAAGTCGAGCATTTGCAGTCTTGCTTTTGAACATGCCCTTAATTGTCCTATGAGCTATTGCTTGAGATTTAGCAAACTAGCTAATGATTATAACATGAGTAAATGTAAAGTCTCCATATCCCAGAGGGGACTGCTCTCTCATGAGAGAGAGAGAGACACACACACACACACCTGGAGCTGGTTCCACCTGACAGTCACCACAGCCAGAGGCTAAGAAGGAGATTGCTTCACAGTAACCTCAGCTGGTGCAAGCATTGAACCCATGCTATTGGCACTACTCTGCATTGCAAACCAGTTGTCCAGCTAACTGACCACCATAGCATTGTTAATAATAATGTAATATTAATTATGATATATGAAGAGAGTTCGGACACCCTACATTTCTGAGAAGGTAAATAACAATAATTGCAACCAGCCTTTAAAGCAAAAAACGAGATATAAAGACCTTTTCAGAGTGTGACACTTGAAGATATTTAACAAACATTTGAAACAGAAGGATCATCATTGTTTGAAATAAATGAAGTTACAATAGATTTGCATTCACCTGTGAAAAGCAGGTGGAAAATGCGAACTGTCAGTGTATTCACTCAGTACAATGATAACACGACTTGTGTTCATTGAATAATCAATCTATGGATTGAACGTTGTCTTTGTTTGTATTAAAGTTTAGTTATACAGGACTCCACAGAGCAATGAAAACTGCAATTTCAAAAACTCTCTGTATATAGACACTGGTCGCTAGGGTATCATAGGGTGTTAGAGGTCAGCAGTTATGGACTAACGATTCCAAGGTCATGAGCTAAAAACCCATTACGGCAAATTCTGAAATGGAACTCAATAAATCTGATAATTTGTGGGTTTGCTTTAGATAAATGGCCATTGTCATAAAAAAAACTGATTTATATTGTCCCTCACTACTGTATCCTCACACCTCCACCCAGTGTGGTTTGCAAATAATTTTCGGACAACAAAGAATGGCAAACAAAATGTTGTCAGCCTTACTCATGTACCAGGAACAAATTTAAATAAAACTTCAGGAAGCAGGTTCAATTTAATTTCAATAAGGTGCAGCGTGTGGCCTATGTTTGACAAGAAAAAGAGAGTGATAGTGTTTTGTGGACATTAATAAGGAAACTTACACAGTTACACACCAGAAACCTGGCTGAGATGGTTAGCAAACCTAGCCAATTTCCCAAGCTGTTGGAATCATACACTGTTTCAATCCCACTTTATCCTTTCAAAGTGAGCAGACTCTTTTACAGGCACTAAGACAGACTGTAGTAACAAAAAATCAGCCCTTGTTGCTTTACAGGCGTGACAATCACATTAATGAGCACCATCTGGAAGAGCAAACATTGTAACCAACAATTTTAAACTGCCAGAATCCTTCCTTCACTGCTCAGTTGCAACTAAATTTAATATCAGCCTCAGCCAATCTCATTTTTATTACTGAATTACTATAGGACTCAAGCACATCCACATATAAAAATGACAAAAACGACAAAAACAACATTTCACTTAGTATTTTTTTGTGCTCTGATTTTTCTTTATTTCTCTCTTTTACCTGCTCTATTTACATGCATCCTTATCACTGTCCTAGTTCAGCCAAACTGATTATGAGAAACAGCAACTCCATTACTCTGAGACTATTAAGTGAATGAAAAGGACCGAAATTCCATATGAATCACGATAGTAACAAAAATACAATCAAACATCTTTTAGCTTTTACAGAGTGGCAGTGCAATGATGGGCTGAATGATCTCCTGTGTATAATCATTTCAGCATTCAACGATTCTAAGCCGTATCTCAAGCTTTGAAACACACTAGCCATACAGCTCAAGTTTTGGGCCACTACTGTTATTGCAGCTTGAGTTGTAGATTCAGGCATAAATATTTCAGACATTAAAAATTTTAACCTGTCAAGCCCCTTAAGAATCCTATATCCTTTTGGAAACGGCATTTCCGTTTCCAAAAGGTTACTTTCTGTTACAAACGACACAAAAATGGGTGGAATGCAGATTGCGAGAGGGATGCAGTTTACACACAGATAATGTTAGGTTACTTCGTGGGCAATAAGTTGGCAAATAGAATATAATGTGGCAAAATGTGAACTTGTTCATTTAGGAAGGGAGAACAAAAGAACAGAAAATTAACTAAATAGAGAAAAACTGCAGAAAACTGCAACACAAAGGGAATTGTGTGTACTCGTGCACGAAACATAGAAAGCTAGCACAAAGGTGCAGCAGGGAATCAGGAAGGCTGATGAAATGTTGGCCCTTATTTCAAGGGGGTTAGAGTATAACACTGGGGAAGTTTTACTGCAACTGTACAAAGTGCTGGTGAGCCCATACCTGTGTACATCAAAGTGTATTGTGAGCAGTTTTGGTCCCCTTACTTGAGAAAAGATATCATTTTACTGTGGACAGTTCAGGGAAGATTCACTAGGATCCCTAGTATGGAAGAATTGTCTTATGAGCAAAGCCTGAACAGATTGGGACTCTCCTCAACAGAATGTAGAAGAATGAGAGCTGATCTCATTGACACATATAGGATTCTTAAGGGGCTTGACAGGGTAAATGCTGAAAGGAAGTTTGTCCTCATGGGAAAGTCTAGGACCAAAGGGCACAGTCTCAGAATAAAGGGGTGCCAACTTAAGACTGAGATGAAGAGGCATTTCTTATCTCGGTGTTTTGGTGAGTCTTTGCAACTCCTTGCCACAGAGAGCTGTGCGGACAGAATCCTTGTATATATTTAAGGATGAGATAGATAAATTCTTGATCAGTAGGAGAATCAAGGGTTACAGGAAAATACAGGAAAGTGGATAGGGGGAATGTTGGATCAGCCACGACCTTGTTGAATGGCAGAGCAGGCTTGAGGGGCTGAATGTTCCTCTTTCTTATGGGCTTATTAAATAAATTAACATGCTGACATTTTGTTGATAGCCTAGCAAGTAAAGATGCAGAACAACGCAGAATGATCCCAAACTCAATTCCTATTCTGAGCTGAAGCAGTTAATCTTAGCCAGTTCCACACTTAAAAGGTGAGGGGTTGGGGGGTGGAAATCAGTTGGGTTTCCTGGTACCAATTAACATGCATTTCTACAACACAATATGGAGATGAAATCATGGCTAATTTCTTATTTCCCCTATCAATTCGAATATAACAAATGAATGACAATATTTGCTACTTGAGGCTGCTCTGCCATTCAGTGATATAATGAGCTTATCCTCAACTTCAATTTCACACTCAAGCCCACTCCACATATCCCTTGATTTTCTCAGAACTCAAAAATCTTTCCATCTCAGTCTCGAATAAGTCAGTGACTCACAGTCCTCTCCAGTTATCAGTCTGAAAGTTTCACAATCTTCTGAATAATTTCTCATATGATTGCTAACTGAATGACCCCTTATTCAGAGACTATGCTTCCTAATTATATATTCTACGACCAGGGGAAAACCACCCTCTCAGAATCTGATGTTTTATTTCTCCGGATCTCAGGTGAGGACTGAAATAATCCTGGTTTGGAGCCACCATCTCCCATGAGCAAATAACTCACAGCGCTCATTGTTGAAGAAATGAACAAGATACTTGAGGGTGATTAACTTAAATGAAATAGACCCACCAGAAGTCACTATCATTGGGGACATGTGAGACAAAAGTAACAACAGAACTCTCTTACTGCTGACTTGCAATGGATATAGGAATATTGAATACTAAGGTTTCATCAAGTGAAAGGATAAGTCATGAGGTCTTACAAACATGACTGAATTCTTCAAAGGTATTACCACGTTGATGAACATAGGTGGCCTGATAGACATTGAAGTTTAGACTCTCAAGAAACTTCTTTTGCCTCACGATAGGCTACAACAGACAGCCCTCCAGATTTTGAATCAGATTCTGGGTTTGTTAGGATTAATAACATTTTCATTGACAGAGTTTTCATTCATGGCAAAGGATTTGTGTGAAGTCCAGTTATTAATGAAGTCCTGTAGCAAACAGCATTGACTGTTACCCCTCAAAATGCATCAGTGATATAGATGATATGGTGGGGTTCTGCTGCCAGTTTGCAGATGACATGATAGAATATTTCAGAAAAATGTAACCAACGACCTGCAGCAGTATCTGGAGGAGCAAAGGAAGAGGAGCAGGAGGTAGGAGACCAGGCCCATGGTTCCAGCTCGAACATGGCAATTTCAGGATTGGTGGTGACAGCAGAGATGGGCTATAACCGAGGCCCTGGAATCCTTTTACAGAGACGCAGGCTAATGTTAAGCAGCAAACAGGGGAGTAGTGAAGGGTAATGAGAAGAAGAGGAAAGATGAGCTCTGTTGCAACAGAATCTCACATTACATTCAGTGCTGCAAGATGACAGAGCACAGCAACACTTTGTGTTTTGCACATGAACAAGCACTTTTCACTGTATTTTTATATACATGCAACAATAAATCCGAATCTAAGCTAATCTAATCAATATGACCTGGCTGTAATGGAAAGAGAGGGCTAAATCTGGCACATGACGTTTGGTGCTGATATACTGCGTTAAATGTCGGATATAGGAAGCTGGTTGTTGTGGTAAGAGTGTTTAAGCATTCATGACCAGTATGTAAAGAGTTTGGCTAAAACAAGTAAGATGTTTGGCACAGAAGATTATAATGCTGAACAGAGAATACTGTAGTGTCCCAAAATAAGACCTCAGCTAAGCTTAGTCTACCCACATGATGGGTAATATAGATGCATTTAGGATATGAAACCTATATTAATATCAAATCTAAAAGTCCATAACTATTATTGGATCTCTTTACTTTAGAAAAGTGTAAGGAAACTTGGCAGAATTATTTAAAATAATAAAGGAATTCAAGATTATGCACACATTAATAGATTATTATTTATATAAATTAGGGAAAATGTGAGAATATGGGTACAAGCTATGTTAGAATTAGGTTAGATGCCTGAACAATTGTAGGCCTTTGGAATAGGTCATTACCATATCCAGTAATTGCAAACTACTGGACAAATTCCTGGATGTTGGCAATGTTGTTTCTAAAAGTTAAGTGGAATGTACCTAATTGTCATCTTTAGCTCCAAGAACTTGCTCTTTATTACCTTTGGGACGGGGGTGTGAGGGCACATGAACAGTTTCCAAGGATTCTTTACCTGATTTGGGTTACAGTTTCTTTTAATTTGTTTTCTGCCTTTCCCACAAGGTCTTGCAACATTTTGGAAGGCTGGAGTACTGCAAGCTTTGTCAATTAGTTGCAACGAGGCTGAATGGGAAAGAAGTCATGAATCAACTGATCTTTTTCAATCTGTCACTTTGTATACTTGTACATTTGAACTCGTGCCTGTGCAACTGTGCAGTGGCAAAGAAATATCAGTGGATAGGCAAAAATTGGCAAGACACGACAGTAAAAATTACACATAATTTAGCAGAAAGAGAATTATTTTCTTAACCTATTTTAAAGGTTACATAACATTGCCTAATTATAGAAAATGTATTTCATCTGTGCACAATATGTAAAAAAAACAATTATTCCATGCAGGTTACCTGCAGTGAGACAATTAATACTACAACAATATTTAAGCTATAACAATACACAGATTGGTGCTGACATGCCCTTGGACTAAACCAGAATGTTGTTTAAAATGTAACTTAAGGTATTCTGTTCTCTTAACAGGTGTGCCTAACAGGAAGTTAGATAAACATGAATGGAAAAGGAATAGAAGTGTATGTTGATAAGAGTTTGATGGAGTACAGTGTAATGAAGCTTGGGTAGGGCTCAAATCCATTGTGCTGAATAGCCTATTTCTGTGCTGTAAATTTTATTTAAATATAACACATACACTCCTTTAAGAAATGTTATATATTCATTGTAATCTTTGCAGGTTCCAGATGATTAGCATCATTCCACAGTTAATGCCCAGCTGACTGCAACATACAATATCACACAAAAAGGAATTTCCAGGTAAAATACCTTCTTCCTTCACAGAGTAGTGAAGATGGAAGTCAAATCTTAACCCATGCAAATGGTCACGTTTATACAAATAAACATTTACATTCAAACACCATTTGTACAAAGGTCAGTGTATAAAGCAGCATTATTTATTCTGTATCTATTGGGTTCACATGATAGTGAATTACAAATTGTACACGACCGAGGTGCACAGCACTTAAATTTGTCCAGCCAGGAAGCTTTATTACAGACAGCCACCAAACTGTTTCTGGATTCAAAGCAAGCCATTTTAGCATCAAAGCAGTGTAAGGAGACCAGCATAATGAGATAAGCCTTTGTCATGTTTTCATTCTCCTGCTGGCTATACAATGTAAGAGAATTCCTGAAAGAAGAAATTAAGGAAAATCAGGGAAAACATAACTGGGTAGACAAGAACCTAGTTACCTTTATTGTGAAAAATATTGAGCTTCAAGGTGATGTCAAATTGGATTCAAGTGAAACAGAGTGAACAGGTAGCCCGCTTCTCCAAGTATTGAGGTAGCTACTAGCTCTAACCTTGAGCTTCAGGTTACCCAAGCAATCTACACATATCTACTAATACTAACATGTTCCATATGTTTCATAAATAATAACTATCTGTTGCAAGTTTTGTGAACAGAAGTTGTCAATTAATTTCCACTACTCAAACTAAAAAACTCCAAATATAAAATATGTAATTCCAGAAAGCTGCAAATAAATAGAAATGCCTAAATTAGCATAACACGTGAGCTACCAGGCAAACATTCATGTTAGTCAAATGATTAAAGGAATTAATGTGTGCCTCTGATATAACGTGCACATCAGCAAAGAATGTTTCAAATTAATTCTGAATTAAACTGCAATTTACACCTTTCACAATGCACATTTGGCAATGTTCAGAATCCTTCCAAAAATTATTCAATGTGAAGTATACACCCAAAGGTCTTCTATTTACTCTTTATAACATTTGGTTTTTATTGTGCACAACTGTTGTTTCTGATTAGGGAAAAAAAGGACACTGAATGCAACTGTGTAAATTGGTGTGGAATTTTTTTTGCTAACAATTACCTGCAGCAACAGACACATTCAAGGATTCAATCCCAGGTTGCAAGCCTCTACCTGCTGGTATCGTCAGCATTGCATGACACAGGCTGCTTACATCATCAGAAAGGCCAAAACCTTCATTTCCTGGAGTTCAGGGGTAAAAAAAGGTTTGCATATGTAAAATTAACTGCGACAAACTCAATGTTAAATGCAAAGCAAAAACTAGCGGTTATGATGGTGTATAAACAGCTATGACAATTTGGTTGCTTGCCAAAATCAGTATTACTACTCCTGCCTTTCTGAAATCATTGTCTGCAGTTTGCAAATTCCAATCATATTGACGACTAAATTTAAACCTGGTCAACACTGACGTCCAGTGACAAAAGTACTCTGTGCTTCGACACGCACTCTGTTCCCTTGCAGCTCATTTCAAAATGTTAAGTGAGTGTAGGCAAGAGTGTGAGTACAATATTAAAGGCTTCAAAAATAAAGGCTAGTAAATGGCTGTGACATTTTAACTGTAATGTCACAGCCATTTACTAGCCTTTATTTTTGTTGTGCTGCAGTCACTGTTACATCCACGCATTTGGACATCAAATTGGAAACTAAATCACAACCTAAAATGCTGCTTTTTGGTTGATGTGCAATTATCATAACGTTGGCTCAAACGTTCTAGGGAGTATTGTGCTCAGACAACTAAAGAGCAGAACAATTTGCGTACATCAAACAACTCAGGTCAGGAATACCACAGCCAGCTGCAGAGTAAAGCTCCCTTTACTCATCTCCATTTGTTTATACTTCAGAGGCAAATGGCTGTAGTCAGTTCCAATCTCTTCCCTGTAATATTTTATATCAGCACAAGAACAAACATAAAAGAAATCTAAAATTATTTACATTTCAACATTGCTTTCCATATCTGCAGGACAGTTCAAAGCACCCCAAAAACCACTTAATTACATTTGTAGTATAGTTGTACTGTAGACAATGGCAGTAGTTGCACTCCACAAAGTAAGGTCCCAGAAATGTTGGAGATAAAAGTCCAGATAATCTTTTCTAGTGGTTTTGGTTGAAGCACAGATATTGGCAAAGACATCTGGAGAACTCCCCTGCTGGTCCCTGAACAACAGAGTGGGATCTTATACTATACTTATAAGATTTGAGTAGGCAGATAATCGATTGGTTTAATGTTTAATCCAAAATACAGCAGCTCTAAGCATTTAGCACTCCCTCAGTACTGTCAGCCTAGATTTTGAGCATAAGTCATTTGAGGAAATAATGACATTATATCAAAGCACAAACAGCTATGACAAGCCAGTATTATAAAACTGTGCATAGAATCGGTGTAAATAGAAAGCAACTGGGAACATGAGAATTAGGAGCAGGAGCGGCCCACTTGGCTCCTCTAAACTGCACCACCTTTCACAAGATCATGGCTGATCTGACTATTGTCTTAACTTGACTTTCCTGCTTGTCCCCCATAACCTTTGTCAATCACAAATGGCACATTTTTGTAGGAGCATCACTTTTAACGAGGCATAAATTGTTCATATAACTTGAACAAAGAAGTACTTCATGTAAGTTTTCACAGAGTAATCCTCCACAAAACAGCATTGTTTCATTTGGTTTGAATATAAAGTCTAAGCATCCAATTTATTGCTACAAAATTTTAAATACAACTTCTGTCCAACACTTGCAAATTAAGCTGCATTTTACGCTACCCAGAACCAGGATGGTTCGTTGACTCCACTGGAACTCTGTACAAGGAATGACTGGTATAAAGCTGGCTTCGGTAGACTTTCCAACTGTTCCCACTATTTGCCAGCCTTGGGCTCCTTTTGCCTGTATAAGTTAAAGGAAACAGCAGGGCTGTTATGAAATTATTTCAAAACACTCCAAAGGTAATGTCATAATGTTCAAAATCTAAATTTCTGTTACCTTTAGAACTTGAGGTAAACTAGAAGTGCAATATACAGTCATAACTTCTAGAACTCCAGCACTAGCTTTGCTCACAGTTGGAGTTAGAGAACAACTGAAAGACAGTACAAAGCAAACATTTGCAAAATAAGCATAAATATGCAATGTCTCTCAGGACACTGAATCTCCATTTACCGCAGATATATAATTCACATTGGAAATATCCAGCTATTGTCAGCTGTGGTTCTGTTGTTTGTACTCTCACCACTGATTCAGAATGTTGTGGATTCAAGTCCCACTCCAGGATCTGTGTGCAAAAATCCAAACTGGTATATGAGTCCAGTACTGGGTTGAACAGTTAAGACAGAAGTGATGAGAAATTTCTTCTCCTAGAGTAGTGACACTGTGGAATAGTTTATTGCAGAGGGCTAACAAGGCTGGATCAATAAGTATATCAAAGCTGTGCTGGACAGATTTTTAATCAGTAAGGGAATCAAGAATTATAGGGGAAAGGTAGGAAAGTGGAGTTCAGGATTTTCAGATCAGCCGTGATCTCATTGAACGGCAGAGCAGACTCGATGAGCTGAATGGCCTACTTCTGCTCCTATGTCTTATTGTTTTACAGGCTACTGAGGGAGTGCTGTATTGTTGAAAGTTTTGAGTTCAGATGAGACATTAAATTCAGGCCAAATTCTGGTAGACAAGGAAGATCTGTCTTTCTGGTAGACATAAAAGATTTCATGGCACTGTTTAATAAGAAATGAAGTTATCCATGCAATCCTGGTAAGTTCTTATCCTCCAACTCACATCATAGCAATAGATTATCTAGTCATGATCAATTTCAGGTTTGTGGGTGCATTTGCTGTATGGAAATCGGCTGCTGCATTTCCTTTGTTACAGCAGTGACTACATGTTTATAAACTACTTTATTATCCATAAAATGCATGGGGGCTTTGTGTGATCATGAAGGGCTCTATATAAAACTAAACCTTTCTGTTCTTATTTTGATTTCCAAGAATTGATAGCCCAGTGTATTGTCTCCACAATATCTTGCCTGCGCTCAATGGATAATGCTCATGTAAGCACAGCACCTTCTTGGGTGCTGTGTTAAAGTTGTAATGCAGTAGCTAATTTTTGTAACAAGATCTTGGAGTAGATCAGTTTTGTTTGTAACTCTTAGCACTACAGGTTACTGCTACAGACTTGACATTAAGAAATAGTGTTGTTTACAACATCAGAGTGCTGAAAAAATGTTTCAGAGCTAATGATTTGCTTTTTGACAAGCAGCACGAGAACAGGGGAGTGCCAATTAATTGTACTGGAGCTGGGAGGGTGGTGGGGCATCATTTTTGGAGCGGTGAGCTGATGGGCAGAGGCTGGGGGGGCCTCTGAAAGGAGTCCGAGGCTCAGTCCGACGACCACTAATTTTGGGGGACAAAAGAAAGAGTCAAAGCATGACATCACAGGGAAATATTACGCGATTGATAGGTGAATATTTTGCTTACGTATGGCTCACAACTTGAGTAATTTGAGTAATTCTAGAGCTTTAGCAGTATTATTAATGTTTATTGGCAATAATCAAGCTTATTGGAAGGTGTCAGGTTTGTTCATTATGAATTATTTATGTAAAATTTCTTAATTAATTAACTATGACATAATAAAGATGGCAGGGCAAGTGCAAGTGCGGGATGTGAGAGCTTTGGTCACTAGCATGAGTCTGGGCAGACAAATCTGCAGTAAGTGTTTGCAGCTCACAGAGCTTCAGGGCAGAGCCAGTGAGCTGGAAACTGAGCTTCAGATACTATGACACTTTGGGGAGAGGGAAAGTTACTTGGGCATTTTATTCCAGGAGACAGTTATTCCTCCCTCCCCTCCACTTAAGATAGGGTCTTCTAATTTGGCCAGTGATCAGGGTCAAAAGGGTGTAACTACAAGAGAGGTATGTAAGGGGAATCAGGAAGATGGGAGGGAGGAACCTTAGCATTCACAATTTTTTAGCAGTTTGAGGTCCTTGCAGCTTGTATAAGTGAGCTAAAAGACCACGGCACAGGAAGCCATTCTAGCAGGGGTAGTAAGAAAGAAATGTAGTGGTAGTAGGGGACAGCATAATTAAGCGGAAAGATTAAGTTTTCTGTAGCAGAAAGTGACTGTCCAGGCAGCTGTGTTGCCTTCTCAATGCTAGAGTTTGGGATATCTGCTTGGGACTGGGCTGGAGCTTGCAATGGGAGAGTAAGGATCCAATGGTTGTGGACCACATTAATGCCAATGGCATAAGTAGAGGAAAGAGATTCTGAGGTGGATATAATAAATAATATTATTTATATAATAAATGTCTACATAAACAGGGTAGGTGATTGCCTAGCGGTACTATTGCTAGACTATTAATCCAGAGACCCAGGTAATGTTCTGGGGATCTCGGTTTGAATCCCACCATGGCAGATGGTAGAATCTGAATTCAATAATAGTCTGGAATTAGGAGTCTAATGATCACCATGAATCCATTGTCAATTGTCAGGAAAAACCCATATGATTCACTAATGTCCTTTAGGGAAGGAAATCTGCCATCCTTACCTGCTCTGGATTACATGTGACTCCAGGCTCACAGCAATGTGGTTGACTCTTAACTGCCCTCTGAGCAATTAGGGATGGGCAATAAATGCTGGTCCCGCCAGGGATGCCCACATCCCTTGAATTAATTTTTTAAAATGTGTATGAGCTATAACTATTACAGAAATATGGTCATAAGATCACAAAGACTGGGAGCCAAATTTTCAAGGGCACATGACATGTAGGAAGGACAAGAAGCTAAATTTGAAGGGATTCTGTTCATTACAGATGGCATTGGTACATTCGAGACAAATTACCTTTGTTGAAGAGATCAGGACATAGAATCAGTTTGCATAAAGGTGAGAAATAATAACTTTAAGAAATCACTCTTGGAGGAATGGTTTATGCCCCCACCTACCACTACCTTCACTGCAACCACCCTATAAGACAAGGTATATAGTAAGAAGTATTATGGGGGGGTGTGAGAAAGGTATGGTAACAATTATGGGAAATTTTAATCCACATAAAGATTGGGTTAGCCAAATTGCTGATGGTGGCCTGAATGATGTAAATAGTGTTTTTGGGATAGTTTCTGATAGCACCTTGTTCTAGAATCAACCAGAGATCAGTAACAAGACCAGAATGGATCAAAGATCAGTATCTGAAACAGGGGCAATTATGAGGGAATAAAGACAGGTGTGTCTAAAGTGAATTGGAAACTAGATTAAGCGATAGGCCAGAAGAGATACAATGACACACATTCAATAAGTTATTTCAGAGTACGTAGAAAACGTACATTCCAGTGAAAAAAAAGAGGATTCTAAGAGGAAGGATGCACTAGCTTTGGTGAACTAAGGAAGTAAAAGGTAATACCAGACTGATAGAAAAAGCATTTAATTCTGGAAAGGGGTGTGGCAGTTCAGAATATAGCAAACAAAGCACGACTATAAGATTAATAAGGAAAAAGAAAACAGAGTATAGAAGGAAACTAGCTAGAAATAGAACAATGGGTAATCAGAGATTCAATAGGAAAAATTGGAAGGAAAGTGAGCACTGGTCCTTTCAAGGATGAGTCTGAGGAATTAACTAAAATAGGGAAATAGCAGATGAAGTAAGCATTTATCTTCTGTCTGTCTTCATTGTGGAACATACAAATGACATCCCAAAATTAACTGACTCAAAATGTAAAAGGTAGTGAGGAACATAAAACAATTACAATTACTAGGCAAAGGGTGCTGAGAAAATTAGAACTAAAATCTGACACGTGACCTGACCCCGATGGATTTCATCCCAGGATTTTAAAAGTGGCTGCTGAGGTAGTAGATGTTAACGTTTTGGATACGGTGAACTCAGTTCTGAGGAATGGTCACCAGACCCGAAACGTGAACTCTGTTTCCTCCTTCACAGATGCTGCCAGACCTGCTGAGCTTTTCCAGAAACTTTGTTTTTGTTCCTGATTTAAAGCATTCGCTGTTCTTTCGGTTTTTATTGCGGTAGTAGATGTGTTGGCTTTAATTCTTCTGGATTCTAGAAAATGTCCCCTCTGACTTGAAAAGAGCAAACGTGACTCATCTGTTCAAGAAAGAAGGGAGACAAGAAACTGGTCGGCTCGCTAACCTAACATCTGTCAAAGGAAAAATGTTGGAATCTGTTTAAAAAAAAGTGATAGCAGCATACTTAGAAAATCTTAATGCAATAAAGCAGAGTTAACATGACGTTGTGAAAGGGAAATCCTGTTTCACTAATTTGAGTTTTTTGAGAAAGCTACAAGCAATATAGATAAAAGGGAACCAGCGAATCAACTGTAGTTAGCTTTCCAGAAAACATTTGACAAGGTGCAACATCAAAGGCTCCTACACAAAACAAAAGCTCATGGAATATGAAATAAAATATTAGCAAGAACAGATGAATGCTTGACTAATAGAAAGCAGAGGGTGAGCAAAAATGGGTCATTTTCAAGTTGGCAAAATGCAGTGAGTGGAGTACCACAGTGATCATCGTTGGGGCCTCAACTACATACAGTCTTTATCAAAAGCTTGGATGAAGGGACCAAATGTACAAAAGCTAAACTTGGTGATGACATAAAGAACGGTAGGAGAGTGAATTGCAGAGAGTCTACTAAGGGATATAGTTAGTGAGTGAGCAAAACTCTGGCAGGTGGTGTGTAATGTGGGGAAAAGTCCATTCTGTCAGGAAGTTTAGAAGCAACATATTTAGATGGAGATATTGCAGAACTCTGAGATACAGAGAACTGCGTGTGTCTCGGTAAACAAATCAAGAAAAAGTTGGTATGTAAGTACAGTAAGTGATTCAGAAGGCAAATGGAACATTGTTATTTATTGCAAGGAGAAAGGAATCTCAAATTGTTGCTATAGCTGTCTACGGCATTGGTGAGACATCTGGAATACTGTGCAGAGTTTTCATCTCCTTATTTATGGAGATCAGTAAATGCATTAAAAGCAGTTCAAAGAAGGTTCACTCAACTAATTCACTGATCCTTGGAGATTGGGAGTGGGGCTGTGGTTGAGGTTGTCTTACGAGGGAAGGTTGGGCAAGCTGTGCCTGCATTCTTTGCAGTTTAGGCAATCAAGGGTCGTTCTTACCAAAACAGGCAAGATCCCAAGGGGACTTGACAGGGTTGATGCTGAAAGGATGCTTCCCATTGTGAGAAATAGAGAACAAATTTAAAAACAAATGGTCTCCCATTTAAGAGGGAATTGTTTTCTCCGAGGGATGTAACTCTTTAGTATTCTCTTCCCCAGACAGCACTGGAGGCAAGACCACTCAATGGCTTTAAAGGCAGAGGTGAACAGATTCTTCATTAACAATGGAGTCAAAAGTTACTGGTTTTAGGCAGCATTGTGGATTTGAATGTCAGAGCAGGCAAGAGAGGTTGAATGGTTTACTTCTGCTCCTACTTTGTGCTCTTGTACACTGAAGTTGGCACTTGTGCACAGCAAGATCCCACAAACCACACTGAGATAGATGAAATTGTGACTTAATCTGTTTTGACGACACAGTTTGTGAGATATCGTATTATTTAGAGAACTAGAAGATTTGGAAAAGCAAGGACTGATTAGGGAACAGTAAACATGGTTTTGTGCATGGGAAATTGTGTCTCACTAACTTGATTGAGTTTTTTGAAGAGGTAGCAAAGACGGGTAGATGTTGTCTATATGGACTTCAGCAAAGTGTTTGACATGGTTCCACATGGTAGACTGGTTAGTAATGTTAGATCACATGGGATCCAGGGGGTCCTAGCCAATTGGATACAAAATTGGCTTGAAAGGTAGGAAACAGAGGATGGTGACAGAGGGTTGCTTTTTGGACTGGAGGCCTGTGACTTGCAGCATGCTGCAAGCATCAGTGCTGGGTCCACTGCTTTTCATCATTTATATACATATTTGGATGTGAATATAGGAGGTATAGTTAGTGAATTTGCAGATGACACCCAACTAGGTGGTGTAGTGGACAGTGAAGAAGATTATCTCAGAGTACAACAGGACCTTGATAAGGAGGGCCAGTGGACCAAGGTGTGACAGATGGAGATTAATTTAGATAAATGTGAGGTGTTGCATTTTGGTAAGGCAAAACAGGGCAGGACTTAGACAGGGCCTGGGGAATGTTGCTGAACAAAAAGACCTAGGGATACAGGTGCATAGTTCCTTGAAAGTGGAGTCAGAGATAGACAGGGTAGTGAAGAAAATGGTAGGCATGCTTGCCTTCATTGATTAGAATATTGAGTATAGGAGTTGGGATGTCATGTAACGGCTGTACAGGACATTGGTGAAGCCACTTTTGGAATATTGTGCACAATTCTGGTTGCCCTTCTAAAGTAAAGATGTTGTTAAACTTGAGAGGATGCAGAAAAAATTTACACATTGCCAGGTCTGGAGGATTTGAGCTATAGGGAGAGGCCGAATAGACCGGGGCTTTTATCTTTGGAGCACTGGAGGCTGAGGGGTGACCATATAGAGGTTATAAAATCATGACGGGCATGTATAGGGCGACTAGTCAAGGTCTTTTTCCTCAAGGTGGGGGAATGCAAAACTAGAGGACATAGGTTTGAAGTGAGAGAGAGAAGATTTAAAAAGGACTTGGGAGGTAACTTTTTCCATGCAGAGGGTGATGTGTGTATGAAACGAGCTACCAGAGGAACTGGTGGAGGCTGGTACAATTTCAACATTTAAAAGGCACCCGGATAGGTATATTAAAAAGAAGGATTTACAGCGATATGGGCCAAATGCTGGCAAATATGACTAGGTCAGATTGGGATGTCTGGTTAGCGTGGATGAGTTGGACCAAAGAGTCTGTTTCCGTGCTGTATAACTCTTTTACTCTATCTCTTAAAAGGCAGCATGAAATTTTCCATGTCAGTGATGCCTCAGTTTTACATTTGATCAAAGAAATAACATTTCTAATACTGTGGTATTCCCTCCATAATGCACTGAAGTGGCTTTCCAGTTGATGTGGTCAAGTCCTGCAATGGAACTTGAGTCTACAGCTTTCAAATCCAGAAGCAAGAGTACCTTCACTGAGAACAGTTGCCACTTAGTTAACAGTAAATGGATCAATACAACAAGTTCAAAATTACTGGCCCAACACTTCAGGGGAACAGATTTTATACGGTTTATGGCCATAAATCTGTCTCTTATTGAGACCAGCACTGGTTATACCACAATGCAAATTAAAATATAACAATGCAACATGTCAAAATAAATTTATTGAAAATATTTTTAACAGATTATTATATTCATTCTGAGTATTATAATCTGCTAAAATTTTTTTCAATAAATGACCTATCAATCAGTAACATGTGGACAGGGTTTAAATAAAACACTATCAGTTGCTGACATCACTGTGATTCATAGCAGGTCTAACATTTCAAAATGTCTTCACCAATTTAATTTTTTTCTACTAACACCTAGTCAACACAAAAAATGACATTCATGCAGATGGATACCAGACCAGCACTGAGAACTCAAATTCAAAAACAATTTTGCTCCTAATTTATTTGTAGATCTTCAATGACAAAGAAAATTGTTTCTCTGACCCCACTGCTACAAAGCATACTTGGGCACCCCTAAAGTGGAAAATGCCGCCTTGACAAACAGTCTTGCCAGTATTCTTTAAATAGCTTTTAACTAGTCCAGTCTGCAAAGGGGGTTGGTGAAGAAGCCTTTCTTACTTAATGAACAGGGTTTGAGTGCCACCTGCTGGACAATTGTGAGAGAGCAGACACAGCATTTACAACATGTCTATCAAAAATCAATGAGAAGGTTATTGGTACAATTTATAGAAGATCTAAACTTCTGTTTTCTTTCAAAAAGCTATTCTCATAGTAAAGGTACTAAAGATACTGAGTAAATAACTGTAACTCAACGTATCCTATCCAAAGATCAACTGATATGTTTTTAAAAACCAAAAGAACTGCGGATGCTGTAAATCAGGAACAAAAACAAAGTTGCTGGAAAGGCTCAGCAGGTCCGGCAGCATCTGTGAAGGAGAAAACAGAGTTAACGTTTCGGGTCCGGTGAGGACCCGAGGAAGGGTCACTGGACCCGAAACATTAACTCTGTTTTCTCCTTCACAGATGCTGCCAGACCTGATACGTTTTAAAATTACTCTTTATTTAACTTTTATTCAGGTTCTTTCACAACAATGCAATGAACTGCAGAGATGTCAAAAACAGAGGATCCATTTGCATGATTATCATTCCTCCTGGCACTAAAGCTTTACGCTTCTATCACCCAATTAAACAAGAATTTAATTTATTACCGTTCGGTTTTCATATACATTTGTGACGATACTTAAATGCCAATATATTTTACAGATTATGATAAACAGCTATTTAGAACATATTACACTCAAAGCTAATCAATGTTAATTTAAAATACAAGGGTTCGTAGTTACCTTTTTTGCTGACTTACAAGAACAAGATCCGCTCCAAGAAAGTAAGCAGAACGAAGCACAGCTCCCATGTTCATGGGATCCTGGATTCCTTCCAGTGCCAGCCACAAAATCGGTTTGTCACTGCGTTCAAATTCAGAACCATCAATATCTGTTGAAGAGCATTGATCATAGTTGACATAGTCCAGAGGGGTCACCTCAAGACAAATACCTTGGTGAACATGGTTCTCACATAACCTGTCAAGCACCTTCCTCATCACCTGATGTACTGGCACTCCGATTTCCCTGACTCGCTGATAGATTTGCTGTATTTCAGCTCGCTGTCTTCGATTTTCTTTAACAAACAGTCTGAAAATCTTTCTACGCAATTGGGAAAGGGCCAGGTTACAAGGTGCAATGCCAAATAACATCTCCGAATGTGACTCTCTTTCAGTCAATGGAGAAATCTTTGGCACTGTTCTTTTTGTAAAATCATCATTTCTAAGGTTGTGAAATTCCAAGCTGCGGACATGACTAGGTTTCAAGCTTGATTGTGTATGTATGACTTTGGAAGGGTTCTGAGACTGCCAAATAAAACTAGCATCATCTTGTTTTCTTGAAGTTCCAGTGGAAAGATTCATTGCTGGTCTTCTTACCTTTTTCAATGCAACAGACCTGTGCAAGCTCTCTGGGAGCTCAGTTAATCTCTTTGCATTACCTTTAACATCCAGTTCTGCCTTATTAAAGTCGTGTCCATGGCTCTTACTTGACTTTGATGCCTTCTCAGATTTAACTGTGAGCTTCTGTTTGACTGATGCACTGTCGTTGGATATTTCCCTCTTGCAGCTACAATGACGAACAAACTGTAACTGGGAAAACTGCCAGAGACTCCTCCTCAGGCACCTGGCAGCTTCATTTGACATAACAGATGACATTGCTGCCTGTTTTAAAAACTCCATCTGTCAAAAGTAAATTGTTTCAATCAAACCACAATACACAAATACTGTTTGCTGAAAGAATAGTGACAGTCTAGTAAGTAAATGCACCACTAAATGTAGTACCCAAATCATATTATCTAGAAGGCCCAAGGTTTGACTTACTGTCTTTGCCGATAATTCAATTCAACCAGTAGTTACGATGGAGCAAGTTGACTCATGTTCCTTAGCTGGGAAGGGTAAAATGGCTAGCTACCATTTACAACACGATTTAGTGCTTGGTGCTACCCAATGTATACAGTGCGTGAATATTAGGTAAGGATAGGATCTTGCTTTGGGTACGATGCCTGCAAAAGTGAAACATCCTTCAAATATTGACTAGGCTGCCACATAAAGTAGCAACCAGCAGGTACTAGAAAGCAACGGGCACTCGGGCATTGCCCTCCAGTACCAGTCAGAGCATACTAACGTGCAACAGAATTGTTGGGAGTGGGGGTGGGGGGTGCAGAGGAGAAAGAAGAGGGTCTAGATTCCAAATGTGAGTAACAATGCATAAGAAAATACTAAACCAGGATCAGGAGCAAACATCAGCCACTTCAATCTGCTCTGCCATTTAATAAAATCACTGTTGATCTTCAGCCACAAGCTCCTTTCCCACCTGATCCATTGATCTCTTGTATCCAAAAATCTACTCCTTTCACCGTAAATATGCTCAATGACTAAGCATCCACAGATCACTGGGGTAGGAAATTCCTATAATTCACGACCATCTGAGTAAATAATGCCCCACCCTAAATGGGAAACTCTATACCAAGACTATGCACTCTATTTCCAGACACTGCACCATGGAAAACCACTCTCAAACTTTTGTATATTTAATTGAGGTCACCCCTCAATCCTCGAAACTTCAGAGAACATAGGTTCATGCATCTCACAAGAGTCAATAATCTCAAGCTTCCCCACATTAAGGTCCACTTACTACCTTCTTGCCCACACATAATATCCATCCATAACACTTTTCAAACCTCTTTGCGAAGTGTTGTCATTGCCAAGGCTGGTGCAAGTAGGGCAATTTTCTTGACCTAGAGCTGACTTTAAGTCTAGGGATTCAAGCCCACTGCCCCAGAAGTAGATTACAGGTGGTCATAAGGACTACTGAGTCTGAAAGTGGGGTATTTAAAAGGCCCATGAGAGTTGTCTGGGACGCTAAGACTTTTCCTTAAATTTTAAGCACTTTAGCCCTCATCCCTTATCAACCCCTCCAACCACTTTCCATCGGCACCCATGACCCCAACCAACACGATGGCCTACCAGCTAAACGTTAATCCATGCATCCTAACCAGCACCGGGTCACTTATCATCCCCTTGCTAATTCAGATAATGATGGATTGCTTTTCACAACCTAAGATTAATAATGACATAATAATACACTTTAGAGTACGGTCAACAAACAGCTAGAACCATTTTCTTTTTAAAACACCTTGGAGTTTAAATAAATTAATTTCTTTTGCATAGTTCTTTTGTACCTCTCAGTGACACAGGCAGACTGTTTTAATTTTACTTTTAAAAAGGCTGGGAATTCAAACAACTGAAGGTGGCTCAAGAACAGATGCAGTTAAGATGGGACAGACTCTAAGGCAGTATTGTCAGCTGCAAAATAGGTGAGTCAGCAGAGACAGCAACTAGTGACGTTCCCGAGATTCAACAAGGTTTTCCTTGTCATGGAGGAGATCTGGGTCCAGGCATGCCAGACAGAAACTGAATAGTCTGGCTCAGTGAGAAAATGCTCAGAAAGAAAGATGGAATTAGCATTGATGGAATGCAGTTCAGGTAAAGAGGGAAATTTAAAATAATGGCTTTGACTTTTCCAGATGCTGGAGAAAATTCTGGCCCATCCAAGATTTGGCATTGGATAAACTGTCTGAAAACAAAGAGGGAGTGGAGGGATCGCAGGGAGATGGAGGTTAGGTAGAGCTGTGTGGCACCAGTATATAGTTGGAAAATGACATCATGCATTTGTATAATGTCACCAAAGGAATGTAGATGAGGAAAATGGAGCTAGATTCACAGCAAACTCCAGAGAAAGTGTGGGGGTGTGGGAAGAGAAACCATTACAGGAGATTCTCCACCTGCAATTAAATGGGCAAAATTGCAACCAAGTAAGGGCAGTTGATGAATAGATGATGTACTAATTCAAAGGCTAAAGAGAGGTTAAAAAGAACAGGAAGAGATAATGTATGCAGTACAGCAACAACCAGAAGATATCTTTTGAATTTGGTCAGGGTCATTTTAGTGCTGTAAAGAACGGTAGGTGCAGATTTGGGAGGTATTAAAAGTTAAGTTCTAGAGTCACAGAGACCGACAGCACTGAAAAAGTCCCTATAATTCACTGCGTCCGCGCCAGTCAAAAACAACCACCTAACTATTCTAATCCCATTTTCGAGCACTTGGCCCATAGACTTGTTTGTTTTGGCATCACAAGTGCACATCTAAATACTTCTTAAATGTTATGAGCGTTTTGCCCCTACCATACTTACAGGCGGTGAATTCCAGATTCCCACCACCCTCTGGGTGAAAAAAAATTTCCTCACATCTCCTCTAAACTTTCTGCCCCTTACTTTAAAACTATGCCCTGGTCAATGACTCCTGCAGCAAGGAGAAAAGATTCTATCTATCCTATCTAAGCACTTCAAAATGTTATAAATCTCAATGATGTCTCTCCTCAATCTTCTCTGCTCCAAAGAAAACAAGTCCAGTCTATCCAATCTCTTTTCATAACTGAAACTCTCCAGCCCAAGCAACGTTTTGGTAAATCCCCTCTAAACCAGTGCCTCGTATTCCTCCAATTAACATTCATTCCAGAAATGCACACAAATTCTAGCTCTAGCTTTCTAGAGTTCCAGCATAATCTCCCTGCTCTAAAACCTCTACGCCTTGGCTAATAAAGGCAGTATACCAAATGCCTTCTTAACCACTTTATCCACCTATCCTAATACATGAAGGGATCGGTGTATATACACATTCCCCAAGGTCCTTCTGATCCTTGGTACTTACCAGGGTCTAACGATTCATCATATATCCCTTTGCCTTGTTTGTCCTGTCCAGGTGAAAGACCTCACATTTATCCCAACTGAATTCTGTTTTTCACTGATTAGCTTGTCTATATCTTCCTGCAACCTAAGGCTGTCCTCATCCACCCCACCAATTTTTGTATCATCTGGAGATCGGCGATCAGAGATCTGGGGAAATGGGGTACTAGAGCTTATCATCTTGCTTCACACGTGACATGAAGAGGGCATCTGCCAACCACAGATAACACAAAGGGCTAAGCGTGGTTCTGCCAGGACAGTGCTGGTTTTTCATGAAGTGTCCCGATAATTTTGTCAAATGTCCTGACTTTCCCACTTTTCTCAAGTATAAACTGGGCCTGGGAGACAGGAAATCTACGCCAAACTCTGTCTCTCTTCCTGAAACCACTGATCACATCACAACAGACCTGTCACCAGCTTGTCATCGCCCACAGCTCAATTGCTGGACAATGTCTCTTAAAACATTTATTATAACAGAGTTGCCAACTTTAGCTGGGTAAATCCTGCAGACATCAACACATGGCCTTTCACTGCCTGTCCCCCAGACTCCTGCTATTAGTCAAACAGAATGTTAATCGTCCTGGAACCCCACTTTCCCAGTGTACCCTGACCTTGATTTTGAGATATTTTCTAATCAACTCAGGAACATGCAGAACTTGAACCCAGGATTCCTGGCTCAGAGGCAGGAACACTACCACTGTGCCGCAACAACCCTTAACACTGTGTTGAAAATCTGGTGAATTACACAATACGGGACAGCAAAGCACTGGTGTTCGTAGGCGATAAAGACGGCAAGCATGCAGTAAAATTCAAAGGCCTGAACTTACTATTTAAATGCTTGCGGAGTTTAGGGAACAGTTTAGTTCATCCACCCAGACCTTGAGGTTTGACCAAGCCCGTCCTCCGGTTGCTGACCGGGGCCTCTCTCAAAGACAGTGCCATAAATTAGAGCCAGTAGCTAGGGTTCAGGAAGGCGCACACTTTCTGCAGCAACGTGACAGCCTCCACCATTACTCTCCTCCTCCACTCCAGGCCCGGGCTACCTGGCAACCAGCCCAAACCGGAACCGGAAATGACGCTCATGACACCCTGCTGCTCCAAACGCCTTCCATGTGGTCGAGCTCTCGGTCACTCTCTGTGTTGTTTTCTCGCTGCACTTTAGTTCGCTTCAGCTTTTGAGTCCCCCCCAAATTACTATCGCCTTAAGATTTGACATTTTCTAAACCTCTTTTGTCTTGGTTCTATATTTTCCACATTGAAGGTGCTGAAATGCTGGCCCCGCCTACAGTGACACGTCCCCCTTTAGTTGTAATAAGCATGGGGCTGGATGAACACAGCAGGTCAAGCAGGAAAACTTGACGTTTCGGCCTAGACCCTTCATCAGAAGTGGGGGAGGGGAAGAGGGTTCTGAAATAAATAGGGAGAGAGGGGGAGGCGGATAGAGGAGAGGATAGGTGGAGAGGAGGCAGACAAGTCGAAGAGGCGGGGATGGAGCCAGTAAAGGTGAGTGTAGATAGGGGGGTAGGGAGGAGATAGGTCAGTCCAGGGAGGACGGACAGGTCAAGGGGGTGGATGTTAGTCACCCCAATCCCAGGCCCCAAGACTTTCCACATCAGGCAGATGTTCACCTGCGCATCTGCCAATGTGGTATACTGCATGCGCTGTACCCGTCCTCTACATCGGGGAAACCAAACGGAGGCTTGGGGACCGCTTTGCAGAACACCTGCGCTCAGTTCGCAACAAACAACTGTATCTCCCAGTCGCGAACCATTTCAACTCCCCCTCCCATTCCTCAGACTACATGTCCATCCTGGGCCTCCTGCGATGCCACCTGAAGGCTGCAGGAACAGCAAATCATATTCAGCCTGGGAACCCTGCAGCCCAATGGTATCAATGTGGATTTCACAAGCTTCAAAATCACCCCTCCCCCAACCGCATCCCAAAACCAGCCCAGCTCATCTCCACCTCCCTAACCTGTTTTTCCTCTGAGCTCAAGCCCCACCCCCATCTCCTAACATCATCCCGCCCCCTTGACCTGTGCGTCCTCCCTGGACTGACCTATCTCCTCCCTACCCCCCTACCTACACTCACCTTTACTGGCTCCATCCCTGCCTCTTCGACTTGTCTGCCTCCTCTCCACCTATCCTCTACTCTATCCGCCTCCCCCTCTCTCCCTATTTATTTCAGAACCCTCTTCCCCTCCCCCATTTCTGATGAAGGGTTTCGGCCCGAAACGTCAAGTTTTCCTGCTCCTATGATGCTGCTTGACCTGCTGTGTTCATCCAGCCCCATGCTTGTTATCTTGGATTCTCCAGCATCAGCAGTACCTTTTACCCCTTTAGTTGTATCTCATTTTGAGTGCTGCTCAGTAAAGGATTCGGCACTTTCCCCCCGCAGTTTGTATACGGGCACTACTGATGAACGGGTTAAAAACGAGGTACAATCAACACCACAAAGCTTCCCATTTTCCTTACCCCAGCTAGAATGCTACACATCATGCAATACCCGCTCAATGAGATGTTTCTGGTGATTGATGCAACTTCGAATGGTCCACCCAGTAGTCAGCCAGCTCTGGTTTGTTTAATCAATTATTGATCTGGACGGTTAGAAGCTGCCACGCTTGATGATCACTCCCAAAGTGAGCCTCAGTTTCATTTACAACATTCGCGGTTCCTTCGGTTTTTATCTAATCTATGTGTCAAGACATTAACAGTTCGTAACCAAGGCTAGGTTTCTATGCCGAACATTCTTCAGCTAATTCAGCTGCATCTAAAATGCTACCATTGGCACAGCAGTGGTGAAATTGACAGATAGGCCCGTGAGCATCCCTGGAAACACAAACTCAGTCTTAAGTCTTTTACTTGGAAAGTTCCTCGAAGGGAATGCCAGAAAGTCTCAAACAATTAAGGGGAAAACTTTAGAATTTGTATGACCCAAAAGTTTAAACTAGTATCAGGACTTTGCAGCCACTGCAAAAGCGCATGCATATGTGATTGTCTTTTCAATCATCCAAAAAGCATCTTCAACAATATATTTCTTCCCTAAACCTCACCATCCTTTTCCCTTCGAGGTGCTCCGTAAAACTTAATTGTAACCAAGCTTTTAGTAGTTTTCTTTTTCTGTTGTGGGTCGATGTCAACTTTTGTTTGACAACACTCCAGTGACACTTACTGAGGTGTAATTTAAAGGCACAATAATTGAACTTGTTCCATTGAAAGCATAATAACACAGGGGCCAGTGGCCAAAAGAAGCCTGAAGTTTTTTTTTTTCTTTATTCATTCATGGGATGAGGGCATCACTGGCTAGGCAGCACTTACTGCCCATTCCTAATTGCCTAGAGGTCAGCTAAGAGTCAACCACATTATTGTTGGTCTGGAGTCACATGTAGGCCAGACCAGGTAATGATGACACAAAAACAAAACTGCTGGAAAAGCTCAGCAGGTCTGGCAGCATCTGTGAAGGGAAAAAACAAGAGTTAACGTTTCAGGTCCGGCGACCCTTCCTCAGAACAGTTTGGATGACAGTTTCCTTCCCTAGAGGGCATTACTGAACCAGATGGGTTTTTCCCAACAATCGACAATGGATTCATGGTCCTCATTAGACTCTTAATTGCAGATATTGAATTCAAATTCCATCAGGTGGCAGGATTCGAATCCAGGTCCCCAGAATATTAGCTAGGTCTCTGGATTAACAGGCCCATCATCATTAAAATACTTTTGTTCTATAGCAAAATATAAATAGTTTTCAGCCATTTCAAGTGTACAGAAAATTAGTCCTGCTTTTGTTTACCTGCAGTGAGCATCAAGACCATAGACTGATACATTTATAGGAAATCAATCAGCATTCAATGCTGTTAGTGTGCAAGGTGTAGCCACAAGGAAGTTCTAAATGACAGTAAACACAATCTGACAATTACAGCATTAACACCAGAATACAGACACCACTGAAGAAGGGTCCAGACTCAAAACATCAGCTTTCCTGCTCCTCTGACGCTGCCTGGCCTGCTGTGTTCATCCAGCTCCACACCTGATCTCAGACTCCAGCATCGGCCGTTCCTACCATCTCAGAATACAGACACCAGTTTGAATAAGATGGAAGCTTAGACAGGCCGGAAAATAGGAGCAAAGAGTTGGAAACTACAACAGCACAAGGGAAAGGTTCAGCAGCAAACAGAAGGTGCAGCAGTGAATCAGCAGATACAGGATCAAAACACATGCAACAGTACATAAGTTTTTAAAAACTAGTAATGTTAAAATAAACAGTCTTTGATCGAAAAACACTTTAGGATTTAATAAGATTGTTCCAACTGACCAAAAGGAAAAACTCAAATGTACACGATCACAAGAACTTTTAAAAATTTTAATTGAAATATTTTACAGTTCTTCGTGAAGCCAGTTTAGATGATGCCAATCTGAAAAACAAAAAAAATATTAGTGAGCAGATGTTTATCCAGGTTGGATTATACAGCATAAATACATTTTACAATAGCCATTCCAAGACAAACAGTACCATTACAGTACTGGGCAAGTGTATAAACCAAATCTCTCGCATGTATCAGCAGGTGCCATTTCAAAGCATTGCACTTTTGTACAAGCAGCAAAATCATGCCAGAGGACTTTTTGACATGAACATTACTTAAAACTAACGGGTGTTTTCAATTAAACAAGATGTGACAATGGCATCACCTCAGCAAAAAGTGTTATGTGATTATAAACCATCGTAGAAGTATACAAACAGAAACCCATTGAGATGTCAGGTGGCACTCTGCAGAATCCATCAGAACAGAAGGTGCTGCCAACAGACAGGAACAAAGTTTACATGTTCTGTGTCTGCGAGAGTTTCAGCCGGGTGCTCTAGTTTCCTCCCACAGACCAAAGATGTGCAGGTTAGGTGGACTGACCACAGTAAATACAGGGTTAAGGGAGGGGGTAGGCATGGATTTGATGGGCTGAATGACCACCTTCCACATTCTATAATTCAAGTTTCTCTGTAGGAAAGGAGGATGCTTAAGGACTAAAAACTTTATTCAAAAAGGAACAGAATTTCGAAAGAATTAAGGAATAGATTCACTCAGGTGTGGTTTGTTGATAACTGAATCCGAAAACCCAGAGACAAGGATTGACGGAGGACACTGGGGTTTCAACTGGAGGCGGTGAGGCAAGTTGTATTTCTGAAGAACCAGCAAGAAATTCATGGCCTGCTAGATAACATCATCAGTGTGCCTCCGGTGAAGCGCTGGTGTTCTGTCCCACTTGTTATTTATATGCCTCGGTTTGCTGGGGTGGTTGGCATCACTTCTGGTTCTGTTTTTCAGTGGTAAACAGAGACATAAATAACAAGCAGGACAGAACATCAACGCTTCACCGGAGGCACACTGATGATGTTACCTAGCAAGGTGACGAAATGTCTACAATCGACCACACCGGCTCAGCGAGCAAGTCTACAACCTCATCCACAACCCGAGCTACAAAAACTTCTCAAAAGCTTTAAATGCCCCATTATGTCCAGGGTTACACAGGCTATGTGGGTTAGCCATGCTAAATGTGGGGTTACAGGGCTAGGGTGGATGTGCTGGGTCTTGGTGTGATGCTCTTCAGAGGGTCTATGCCAACTTGACAGACCAAATGGCCTCTATCTGTACTGTAGGGATAGGATATATAGCAGAAATGGCACAAATCACAAATGTTTGGCAAGACTTTTTTTGGACATTTAGTATACTAATCTGAAGAAAAAGTAAATTAATTAATTTTTAATTAATGATTTAACGATAGCAAATTTATGAACTATGAACTTAAAACAGAGGCAAGACAGCTTCTTCTCTGGGAGGCTGAATGCCTGTAATTATTTTACCCAACACAGTGGTGGAGGCTATGTTACAAAGTATTTAAAAGGCAGGGTAGAATGAGTTGCTGATGCAGCTTGCTATCTTCAGGTAAACAGCAGCTGAGAGAGAAAGAGTGTGAGAGAGAGCAAGCGCGCGAGAGCAAAAAACAAACTCTATAAACGTTCAAACCATTACCTTATTAGCAACATCCAATGCATCATAGTCTGGGGCCAGTCGTACATATGCTTTCTTTTCACCATCAGGCCTGGGAAGAGACCAATTGTCAGAAACCAGAGACAAAAACAGGGGATCGAAACATAACCAAAGTTTATCATTGTGCATCAGTGGTTCCTTTGAATCAAATTCTTCACATTGATCAGGTGAAACAGTTTCCATCATTTGCACAATGAGTTCTATACAATTTTATGGTTCTAACAAATCACAAGTCAGGTCTGCATAAAGACTCAAGTTCTTCAGTTTATTTCAGATCACCAATCCTAGCCTCTGTATCACTGTTCAAATATCTGCAAAAATCATCCTGTGTCTTTAATTCTGAGCCCTAGGTTAAAGTTCTGCAGACCACATACTACCAGTTAAGAGTTTCAAACTCCTGTTCAAACACTGCAATATCCCTAAGCCATTACTTAGGGTGACAGCAGAGTTCTCCCATGTTCAGGTCTATATTTACAACTCAGCCACCATAACTAAAATGTAATCTCCACAGACGACAATCTTTTAGAAATAAAAAGACTGAATAATTTCCCCTTTGTGATACCTCTTGTTATTAGATTATCAATTTCTGGCATATTTAGAAAAATCTAATCTCCATATTGAGATGTCTTGTTATCATAAAAACTCCACTGGTTAATATAATTAAAAGTTACATGTCAGCATGATTATGCCCCAATTTCTATTCTACATCAACATCTACATTAAGCAGATTTGGTGCACTTCCTATTTTGCTGGCTGAGAATATTTTACCGAAATTAGGCAATAAACAAGCTTGATAATCTATTGGACATCTGGAGATCTCATCAACTTGGCGGCATATTCAAAATCATGCAAAGGGGAAATCCATACCAGAGATCAATAGAAGCAATCTTCATCGTGAGCCATCGATGCCATAAGCTTTACTACTAGTTACAAAATGAGCCTTTGCTATTCATGAGACCATGTAGAGTTTAAACTAGGGGGTATGCCTCCTAGAGTCTGCTGTCATTTGTACAGTACAAGTCTTACTTAGCAAAAGTAGTCAGTTTTTACAATTATTAAAAAGTGAACTATCCATCAAATTTAGCACCAAGAAAAACTTTACACAAATTGATACGTAACCTCCACAGTACGGTAACATTGGGAAATACATCTGTTAATATCAAGATCCAGATTAAATCTGATCAAATATGCATATAACACAAAGCACGACTTTTTGAACCTTACACATACCTTTAGGAATGTTCTCCAATCTTATTTTTTGGGTTGGAATCTGCAAAATGGCTGTATAAACTTCCTAACAGTCAAAGGACCACTTCAACTACTTAAGAGAACTTGTAATATCAGTCCTGGTGGTCAATCAGTGACTTGTCTAACCAACAGGACAATCTACAACCAGGTATTTTACTGCAAACTAGTAGGATACTTAATGCAATAAAACATTTCAGGACACTAACTATTGCATTGACACCAAGCTGACGAATGCTAAACATTACAGCCTAACCTATTCTCTAAATGGTGCAGTTGAAAATAAAGTCACCAGCCAATTTTACTAAGATCCTCGTGATAATGCTGAAAAAAAAACCCCCAAAAAACCCAGTCAGACAAGCATCCACCAACTTACACAATTCAGGAATCCAATTTAAAGCCAACTTCCAAATTCAAGACACAGATCTTCAAATTTGAGACATATTCTGAATACATTTCACTTTTTAATAAGATCAGTGCTTAACCATTCAGCATTCATATTTAATATTCTATTGCTCACCTGATAAGCGTGTTGACTTTAGCTACATCAATATCATACAATTTCTTGACAGCCTGTTTGATTTGATGTTTGTTGGCCTTGATGTCAACAATGAAAACCAAAGTATTGTTGTCCTCAATTTTCTTCATTGCAGACTCAGTGGTCAGAGGGAACTTAATGATAGCATAATGGTCCAATCTGAAGATAGTGTGCAGAAAGAAATTGAATTGTGAAATCTGGCTCATGAGAAAAGGTAGATAAAAGCTCTGCTGGAAAACAGGAACTCAACATTTCAAAAAGTATTACAAATTATCAATACAAAACTGTACTGCCTGTATCTGCAGAGTAAAGGTGCATCAGTATAAAATTGTGATAATCATAAATTCTCATGCTTTGATCGCTAAAAGACATCATCTGCACCGATACGTTCCTGCAAATTCTTATCACAGATGAATAAACAGATGTCCATTGTTTGTTTTTCATTTTGCTCAAGCTATTGTTTTCCCTCACAGTCAGAAAACATTTACATCTAATGTGCAAATAGAAATGGGAAGATATAAAGCAAGGTGTCTAAATGTGGAAAACAAAAAAGGTTAAAACCACCAACACCTTCCTATTCTAAAGCTTAAAATGCAAGACCAGTCCACTCCCTAGTGACTCAATGGATGAATTGAGTTCAACTGTATTCTACTGGAAATAAGGGAAACAAGTGGGGACGTTTTGGACTGCATACAATTTACCAGAGGAGGCGTTTACAGTCTTAGATCGCGTTAAGATGGATAAGTCCCCTGGGCCTGATCAAATCCATCCTCTGACATCGTGGGAGGCTAGGGAAGAAATTCAGAGGCCCTTGCAAAGATTTTTGCTTCATCTTTAGCCACTGATGAAGTTCTGGAAGACTGGAGGGTGGCTTATATTATTCCATTGTTTTAAGAAAGATAGCAAAGACAAGCCAGTGATCTACAGGCTAGCAAGTCTGACATCAGTGGCAGGTGGGTTATTGGAGAGGATACTAAGCGACAGGATCAACCAACATTGAATAGTTAAGGTCTGGTTAGGGATAGTCAGCATGGATTCATGCTTGGGAAGTCATGTCTGACAAACCTTTTAAAGTTTTTTGAAGAGCTAACCAAGAGGATAGATGAGGGTACGGCAGTGGATGTTACCTATATGGACTTTAGCAAGGCCTTTGACAAGGTCCCGCATGTAAGGCTAGTCATGAAGGTTAGGTTGCATGGGATTCAGGGAGTGCTAGCTAATTGGATTCAAAATTGGCTCAATGGTAGAAGATTGTTTCTCGGACTGGTAATCTGTGACTAGTGGTGTGCCACAGGGGTCAGTGCTGGGACCTTTGTTGTTTGTTATTTACATAAACGATCTGGATGTGAATGCACAAGGCATAATTAGTAAGTCTGCGGATGATACAACATTAGGAGGTACTGCTGATAGTGAGGAATCTTGATCAGATGGGGAAGTGGGCTGAGGATTGGCAAATGCAATTCAATACAGATAAGTGTGACGTGTTGCACTTTGGAAAGTCAAACCAAGGTAGGTCTTATACTGTAAATGGTAAGGTCCTGAGGAGTGCTGTGGAACACAGGGACCGAGGAGGACAAGTACATTGTTCATTGAATGCGGCGTCACAGGTGGACAGGATGGTGAAGAAGGCATTTAGCATGCTGATCTTCACTGGTCGAGGCATTGAGTATAGAAGTTGGGACATTACGTTACAGTTGCATAAGTTGTCGGTGAGACCGCACTTGGAGTATCGTGTCTGATTTGGTCATGCTGTTATAGGAAAGACATAGTTTAACGGGAAAATGCGTGAAAATTTACAAGAATGTTACCAATACTAGTAGGCTTGAGTTATAGGGAGACGTTGGCCATGATAAGACTTTATTCCTTGGAACATACAAGAACGAAGGATGACTTTACGGAGGTGTATAAAATCGTCAGAGGCATTGACAGGATGAATGCATAGTCTTTTTCCCCCAGGGATAGGGAACTGAAAACTGGAGGGCATAGGGTTAAGGTGAAAGATTTAAGGAGGACCTAACGGGCAACTTCTTCATGCACAGAGTGGTGCGCATATGGAACAGGATGCCAGAGAAAGTGGTTCAGCCAGGTGCAATAGTAACATTTAAAAAACATTTGGATAGGTACATGAATGGGAAGGGTTGAGGGGGATATGGACCAAACGTAGGCAATTGGAACTAACTAAGTGGGCACCATGGACCAGTTTGGGCCGAAGGGCCTGTTTCCATGCTGTATTACTCTATGACTCTACCGCTTTGAATACTAAGTACACACAAAGAACTCTCAACCCAGCATCTATACTGGTTTAGGGGACATTAACTGGACCAACAAAATTGATCAGTATCTGCAGGTTGCGGATCAGTGAAAACCTCCACTGCCAGCAATGGAAAAGCCACAGACCAACACACAGTGAAGAGTCAATTCAACTCAATACATGGCTGCTGAGGGTCTCATACTTTGGCATAAAGTATCTTAGCCTTCCTTGAAATCAACATTTCTCTTTTCACCAGTCCTGGTGCAGGGTCATTAATCTGAAATGTTAACCTGACATTTTCAGCATCAGTAGTGCTTTGCTTTTCTCCAGGAAAAGAAATGCAAAGTTTACTCCCCCTTCTAGAAAACACCAGAATTTCCAATACAAGCCCTCATGACAATTAAGCAAAGTAAAGCTGACAAAAATAATGAATGGTTTGAAGACATACTTGTTCCTCCTGGGTGCACTCTTTCTGGGATACTTGGGTTGCCTTCTCAGTCTGAGAGTCTTTGGTCTCCTGAAGGTAGGTGTTGTCCTAATTTTCTTCTGCCTGTGACTATGAACTCCCTTCAAAATGGCCTTCTTTGCTTTCAAGGCCTTGGATTTAGCCTCCGTTTTGGCAGGGACAGCTAAAGATGATAAGCAGTCTTTTATTATACCTGCCCCATCTTGTTTCCAGCAAGAACATAAAACATCCATTTCTACTAACTGTTATAGACAACTTGATTTTAAAAATCTTAGCAATTTTAGATTATTATTACAGGGCAGTCAGGGAGGGGACTGTTTCTCAGGATAAGGAGCATACCATTTAAGGCAGAGGTTAGGAGGGTATTTTTGTGCAGAGGGAGCTGAACCTTTTGAATTCCTCATCTGAGAGGCCTGTGGAGACACAGTATTTGAGACAGATTACTGGATTTATAATGAGTGGAGTTGTTAGGCCACACGTAAGAAAAATGTAAAGTTGCCATCGTCCTTTCAGACCATAGGGCTGCTCTCACTAGACACGCACACACAACTGGTTTAACCCAAGGGTACCCATACCTCAAAGAAAAAGGTTGAGAAGGAGAATCCTTCATGGTAACCTCTTCCAGTGTGGTGATTAAACCCGCACTGTTTGCATCACCCTGCTTTCCAACCAATTGAGCTCAATTGACCTAGACCTCCGAAACGTCAAGCTTTCCTGCTCCTGTGATGCTGCTTGGCCTGTGTTCATCCAGCTCCACACCTTGTTATCTCAGATTCTCCAGCATCTGCAGTACCTATTATCTCTGAGCTAACCAACCCAGCTGGATTAAAGAATAGATGGGCCATGAGGGAAGAGGTTGAAAAGAAGTCCTTCAGGATAACCTCAGCTAGTGCAGGATTTGAACCGTGACTGTTAACAGTACTCAACATCACAAAACAGCAGTGGACCCAACTGAGCTAACCAGACTCCAATGAGATATTGCTGGGAAAGTCTTTTGAGGCAGAAGATCGAGTATGGTCTTGGTGAATGAATGGTGGTGGGCGAGATGTCCTCCTGCAGATCCCATTAACTTTCATACATTTTATAAAACACACTAACTTCAAAATGAGCAGAAATTTGCTTTCACTTGGCTATTAAAGCAGCATACGATAGCGCTGCAATGCACTAATGGGCTCTGGACACTCGCAGACCCAATTTACTACATTAGTACGTTTACAATTCTCCAACTAGAGGCTCTTAAACGGCACGGGAATAGCACTTGACATAGAAACACTAGCACCGGACAATCCAAGCAAAATCAGAACCACATTCCTATCAGAGCTTTTAAACTGCTAGATCCATTTCCTCAGGAGGGATCAATGTGCACCAGCCGAGACCGAGCCCTGGGACAGTCCAGGCCGGGATCCCCATGACAATTTTCACTCCCAGTGCAGGTTAAACCGCCAGCACCCTGACTCGGTGCTGTCAAACACCCCCTCGCCAGCCCGAAACCCCAGGCCTCAGGCCCTGCAGCCACCACGTTGGCGGGCGGCCGACCCGACCGAAGGTAAGTATCTCCCTGATTCAGAACTGATACGGAGCAATCGGCTTCCCGTGAGGAAAAGCCGAGTCTCCTTGCTGCCAGAGTGACTGCCAACAGTCTGTTTGTTGGGGTTTGAAACCACCTCTCCAGCATCAGGTCCCAAGCCCCTCACCTTCCTTCCTCGCCTTCGGAGCCATCTTAGAAAAAGAGATTGCGCGCGGGGCCTCCCGGCCTAAAGAACAGGGAGTTCAGAGAGATCTCGCGAGAGTTTCACCCCTCGCCCCAGAACGGACCGTCGCGCAAAGTCCTATAGGAATTGTAGTCCGCTCTCTGTGTGTAGTCTTTATTCTGATTTTCTGATTGACTGGGTCACTGCTCCGGTGATAGATGTTTTTATGTGTAATAGCTTGTATTATCGTATTTTATCATTGTGTTAGGATATACCCATGGAGCATATGGGACTTGACTGGGGCCTTCTGGCTCAGACAAATGAACACTATCACTGCTCCACAAGAGCCCCTGTATTTTTCCAGTTACGTTACAACCTCTTCATATGCTCTGAAATATTTATCAAATACAACCTGAAAATTCTATTACAAACCTACATCTTTTAGATGCATTTATATATCTATCAGCACAGACCTGTAGAAGCCTGCACTGCTTTATTCTATGGTGTGAATAATTAGAAAAATAGTTGAAGATGATTAAAAGACATGAGTTGCATTCAAATCATTAGCACCATTGCATTACTTGGATCATCAAATTTAGACTGAAGAATATTTTAAGTTATTTACAGTACAGCAAAAAAATTTGTAATTGTTTTTGAATGTTCAAAGTATTGAAATTTGATTAAGAAACCTGCAATGTGCAGAGTTTAAGTAACAGCAAGGATACGCAATTTAAATAGGGTTTCTTTCAGCCAATGTATTAAAAATCTGACATCTGCATCAACTCCTGTCAACTGTTCCAGTTATGGAAACTGCCCAATTAATCTTTTCATCTAGTAATTAAAGATCCCCTATAGAGGAAGCATCACAGGAGTAAAGATGCCTAGCTGAAGTTGTGCACAGCCTTCGTGAGAACACACTTAAAGAGTATTCTGTACAATTTTGGTCTTGCAGCCTTAAGAGTGTTATGCTTACCACGGACAGAGTGCAATAGAGTTCACTAAACTGATTCTTAGGATGGCACGATTTTCCTATGAGGAGACTGAGCCTGTATTCCTTACAGTTTAGAAGACTGAGAGGTGATACTATTTTTCATTGGAACATACAATATTCATACAGGCCTTTACAAGGTAGATGCAAGAAGGATATTTCATGGAGCTGAGGACTCTAGAACTGGGGGCATAATCTCAGAAAAAAGGGATAGTCTGTTTAAGACTAAGATGATAAGTAATTTCCTCACTTTGGACTTCTCCACTCCAGAGGACTTTGACGGCTCAGAGTACATTCAAGACATATGTTGAAATATTTACACATATTAAAGACAAAATACGGGAACAGTGTGGGAAAATGGCAATGAGGTAGAAGGTTAGCCATGATCATGCTGAATGGCAGAGAAGGATCAAGAGGCTGATTGGCCTCCTCCTGCTCCTATCTCCTATGTTTCTTTTTTTTTATGTATTCATGGCATGAGGGTGTCACTGGCTAGACTAGCATTTATTGCCCATCCCTAATTGCACCGAGGTCAGTTAAGAGTCAGCCACATTGCTGTGGGTCTAGAGTCATATGTAGACCAGACTTGAGTAAGGATGGCAGGTTCCATCCCTGAAGGACATTAGTGAACCTATTTTATTTCACCTTATTCAGCAAGATGATATAACAGGCATAGGCTGTTTGCAATTGGAAATATAAACATTATAGGGGGTGGCTCGTTGGTCTAAGGGTATGATTTTTTGGGTGGCACGGTGGCTCACAGTACTGGGGACCTTGGTTCGATTCCACCCTCGGGCAACTGTCTGTGCGGAGTTTGCACATTCTCCCTGTGTCTACGTGGGTTTCCTCCGGGTGCTCCAGTTTCCTCCCACAGTCCAAAGATGTGCAGGCTAGGTAGATTGGTCATGCTAAATTGTCCGTAGTGTAGAGGGATGTGTAGATTAGGGGGATGGGTCTAGATGGGATGCTCTGAGGGTCAGTGTGGACTTGTTGGGCCAAAGGGCCTGTTTCCACACTGTAGGGATTATATGATTCTATGATCTAAAATGTTTGACTTCAAATTGGAATAAATTTCAACTGTGTGCTGTAGTCCATCTAATTCCTCCCTTTCAACACCCGAAGACAACATTTGGTCTTGACTCACCTTGTGCAATGCCACAGAAAATTGAATGCAGATTATATACTAAAAGACTTGCATTCAAATGTACTTCTTTCATTTTTATAGTGGCACTTTTTGAACATCATTATATAAAATATATAATTACATAGTCAGAAGTCACACAATACGAGGTTATAGTCTAACAGGTTTATTTGAAATTACAAGCTGACACTTTTGATCACATGCAGAGACTTATTATTCAGCCTGTCGACACTCCATTCACACCATTTGTATGATCTTTTGATTTCTGCCTATAAATTCTGTGCCTGTGTGCTTCTCTTTGCTTCACCTGACACCTCCAAAAGCTTGTGTTTTCAAATAAACCTGGTGACATGTGATTTCTGACCTTGTCCACTCCAGTCCAACACTGCCATCTCCACATTGCAACTACGCAGGAGTTGATCTGCTTTCAAGTAAAAAAATGTTGAATGTGAGATGATGATAAAATAGTGAGAGTGATCCGGAAATGAGAATCACACAATCACAACTATATTCCAAAATAATACAGTAAATCACCATTCTCAAGCATACCTACACCATAAGCAGTTTTTGCCTTGCAAGAAATTAGCTCCCTTATTGTTCAGATCCATCCAGGTATGTTGAAGCAGCATCATAGGAGCAGGGCTGCTGTGTTCATCCAGCTCTACACCTTGTTATCTCGGATTCTCCAGCATCTGCAGTACCTTTTATCTCAGGTATGTTGAAAATGTTTTCAGAGAAATGTCTTTATTCATTTTCTGTATCATACAAAATAGAAAATCTTATCAATTTGCTTTTTGTTCATTTATTCATTGTATGGAAACTAAGTTGTGTGTTGGTTTATACTCTGAATCTCTTTTTCAACAGAGTATTAATCATTGGATGATGCATTTCAATTAGTTGCTGGACAGTGGAATGTGTTTGCTTCTCAATTTCTGTATCTATCTATTGTTTACTTAGAAATCAGGCAGATAAAAATATTCTAAAGACAGCAGTAGGCATGAGGCCACCTCCAGGAGTGCTTTTGTTTGCTCTGTGGCACGGTTAATATACAGATATCCCATTTAAATTGTTGGCTCGATTGTAATTACAATTCAATGGGAATGCTATTGGATTTTCATTATCAGGTTGCAAACTGCGTTGGGCTGCCTAGAATGTTTGACTTAGTAGGGTTCCATAGTTACATCATGCTTATGAGTACATTTTGGCATTGGTGACCTCAAAATATAATTTACTTTATTATTAAGCCAGATAAATAGAAATATCACCAAAAGGGGTCATTTTCCAATACTACAGCACATCATTTTATGTGATGTATATTTACTTACTCGTTCATGAAATATAAGCTGGGCCAAAGTTTATTGCCCATTGCTACTCATCCTTTAGCAGCCTTCTTGAACTGTTGCAGTCCATATGAGGCAGATACACCAACAATGCTTTAGGGAGGAGTTCTAGGAGCTCGAATACTTGACAGCAAAGGAACAACAAAATATTTTAAGTCAGAACAATGTGTGGCATTTGAGGGGAATTTACAGGTGATGCTCCCATTCATCTGCTACCTTTGTCTTTCTCGGTGGCGGAGATTGCAGGCTTTTGCCAGTTTCTGTCAAAGAAGTTTTGGTGAACTGCTGCAGTGCTTATCTTCTATATAGTACACACTACACTGTGCAAATGTGCATCAGCAGTGGAAGAAGTGAATGTATTAGGTAGGCAATGGCATGCTAATCATGCAGGCTGTTTTGTTTTGGATGGTGTCAAGCTTCTCGAATCTTTCTGGAGCTGTAGTGGCCCAGGCAAGTTAAGAGTATTCCATCACACCCCTGACTTATGCCTTGCACAGGCTTTGGAATTGAATCTGTAGGTGAGTTATTCACCACAAAATTCCAAGCCTTTGACCTGTTTTTGTAGCCACATGTCTGCTTGAACTTTATTTCTTAAGAAACATCTTCAATGGAAGAGCTGACTTTATAACCCAGGGATTTTCTACGGGTCTTCAACTTTTGTATTCACTGCTTTTTACTATGTAGGAGAGGCAAAAGGAGCTTGAGATATCATCTCACTTATCTAACATCAGATACTGTGCCAATGATTCTCCTACTGATGCCAGAATCTACATGTGGTGTAACTTCTACTCAGACCTCAGGCATGAATTGAAACAATGTACTAGTTTTCTGAGTGGGCATTCACCAAAGATGCTCAGTGAGCATCCAATGACATGGCCCACATCACAAGGAAGCCTGTTATTTACCCCACTTCAAAATCTCAACATTGCTACAGTACTTGCGCAAATCAACAGGAGATGGCTGAGCAGTGAAAGAGATAGAGGTGTTTCAAATATATGCAGATTGAAAGCTTTATAGTTCTGAGCACAGAAGCCAAGGATTACAAAAGGAGGTAAATAGCAGCTCAAATAGAGGGAGAGGTCACAACATGATCCTCTCCAATCTCTAAAGAGACCTCCGGGTCATTATGGCTACTTTGCTGGGACCAAATGCCACTTTCCCCTGGCAGTGCTAGGCAATGGCAACAGGGGTGTGATTGACAGAAATCCACTAGGAACGTAGTCACTACCCTCACTCCCTCCCCTGATACAAATTACATGCAATGGACGAGGTGAGAAAATCTAAATTTGTGTCCCCAGGAATTTCCTGGGGTGTTTTTCCTTTGTTTTAAATGTTCGACCAACTTGTATATCAGTTGGATTATTGTTCTGCTATTGGTGTCTTGTTTATATTTTTACTGCTGTGCTATTTTATCTCTGCATCAATCTGTGGGAGTAGTTTTTCACCTGTGAGAAGAAATCAGGGTATACTTTTTCCATTTTCTGCATTAGTGTGAGAATGTGATGGACATGTAATGTATTTTCTAAATAAGTAATTTACCTCAATAATTTATAGTTATACATTTCAGGAAGTAAAGCTTTGACACTGTGTATGAAAAGTGCAATTTCTCAGTGAGTGTCAGCTTTTGGAATTATAAAGTTCTGAAGAAATATTCGGCTTGAAACACTAACCCTGATTCTCTCTCCACAGATGCTGTCCGGCCTGCTGAATTTCTCCAGCACTTTCTGTCTTTATTTCAGATCTCCAGTATCTACAGTGTTTTGCTTCCACTGTGTTGGAACATTATTATTATTGGAGCAATTAACTGAAAGATAAGATGAAAAGAAATGGAAACCAACTTGGTTGTGAAACGAAAGAGAGAATACTGTACATGATCTGATTAACACAAGATTAAATGCCATCAAATAATCATTAAACAGAAAAGCCCATTCCAACTCGTGATCATCCAGCAGGTGGCACTCATGTTGTAGCATTTTAATGATAAATTTATCAATTACGTCATCTAAATGTAAAAAAGTCACGAGAAACAGAAAATACTCGACATTTAAAGAGGCAAAGTTTTATGTTATGTGCCCCTTAATTAATTAAATTCTTTTACCACTGATTGTTAAGAGATCAAATGAATTTAAATCATGACATGATAAACTGATCAATTAAATAATATCGTGACATTGTAGAACCTACAGACACAGCCATTGACAACGGGCCCTGTCGAGTCTGCTGAGATTTTGGCAACATACATTAAAAGGAAAGTGAATTTAGATTAAAGGTAAAGTTGTTATCGTCGTACCAAACCATAGGGCTGCTCTCTTATTAGAAAGAGATGACTAGTGATGGTTTAACCTGAGGGTCACCACTCCTCAGGTGAGGCAAGAGGTTGAGAAGGACAGTCCATCCTAGTAACTGCTGCCTGTTCAGTAATTGAACCCACACTGTTGGTGTCATTCTGCCTTGCAAACCAGCTGTCCAACCAACTGAGCTAGCCAATGCCAGCTAGATGAAAGGATAGGTCTGTAGGGATACAGGCAAAGACATTTAAGGAGCTCTTTCTTAACATCTAGCAAATACACTGGACAAAATAAAAACACTTTGGGAAAGACAAAGCATCTATGGCTAACAAAGAAAATTAAAGGTAGTGCCAAATTAAAAGAAATTACGTACATTTATAGAGGTAGAGTGTCACACAGCACGGAAACAGACCTTTCAGTCCAACCAGTCCATGCATACATAATCCCAAACTAAACGGGTCCCACCTGCCTGCTCCTGGTTCATATCCCTCCAAACCGCTCCTATTCATGTACTTGTCTAAGTGCCTTTTAAATGTTGTAACTGTGCCCACAACCACCACTTCCCCAGGAAGTTCATTCCACACGCGAACCACCCTCTGTGTAAAAAAATTGTCTCTCATGTCTTTTTGAAACCTTTCTCCTCTCAACCTAAAAATGTGCCCCTGAGACTTGAAATCCCCCATCCTAGAGAAAAGACAACTACCATTAATTCTATTGTTATTTTTTAAGGTCGCATCTCAACCTCCAATGCTCCAGTGAAAAATGTCCCAACCTATAATTCTTGAAGATTTTTGACAGTTCAGATTGGCAGAATATAAAAACAAGCAAAGAATGGCTAAAAAGGAAATAAGGAGGGAGAAATTAGAGTGTGAAAGAAAGTTAGCTACAACTATAAAGATAGAGCAAAGCAATCCCACAAGCAACTGATCACACCTAAACTATGCAGCCCTGCCATGAATGGTAGCAGACAATAAAACAGCTCACCGGAGGAGGAAGTTCTATAAATATCCCAATCCTCAATGATGGAGCATCACAACACATCAATGCAAAAGACAAAGCTGAAACATTTGAAACAATCTTCAGCTCAAAGTATAAACTGCAGCTTTCTCTGCAGATCCGCAGCACCACAGATGCCAGTGCCAGTCAATTAGAGTAACTTCTCATGATATCAAGAAACAGCTGAAGATGCCAGTGTTGTAACTGTGCTGGAGCTGCTTGGTTAGGGGCTCAGCTTGTTTTGGAAGACATGTCTTTGGTACTATTGCTGGGATGATGTTAGGGCTCATGACCATTGCAATATTTGGAGCCTTCCTCTGTGTGAAAGAGTTTCTCCTATTCGTCCTCACACTAGCTTGTGGCACCAAGAGTAATCCAAATATTACTACCCTTGAAGAGCTACTTTTTAAATTCCTGCCTAATTTCTATATTTTCTCCTCAGAACCTTGTCCTTTTCTCTTCTTATGTCATTTGTTCCAATATGTATAATGGCCTCCTGCTGGTCCCTCTCCCCTTTGAGAATATTCTGCAACCTCACCAAGATATCCTTGATCCTGGCACCAGGGAGGCAACACACCATTCTGACATCTCTTTGTCGGCCGCAGAAATGTCTGTCTGTGCCTCTAACTATCATAACTGATTGCTTGGAATCTGTTATACCCCTCGTTACATGAGAGCCAGTCTTGGTACCAGAAACCTGGCTGTCAGTGCTACATTCCCCTGAGAGTCCATTACCCCCTACATTTTCCAAAATAGCAAACTTGTTTGAGATAGGGATAGCCACAGGAGACTCCTGCACTAGGTGCCTACCTCTCCTACCTTTCCTGGAGGTAACCTATCTACCTGACCATATCTGTGGTTTTTCTACCTTTCTGCAACTGCCATCCATTACACCCCTAGCTCCTGCAACAACACTATCAGTGGTACTTGTTCACTGATGCTCAGTTTGGGTTCAGGCAGAGGCCCTGGGCTCCTGACCTCGCAGGGCACAAGTGCAAAGCAATAACCATCTCAAACCTGAGGCAATCTAATCATCTCCCATTGTCATTCAGTGGCATCACCATCACTGAATTCTCCAATATCAATATCCTGGGGGAGCAGTGTTACCATTGACCAGAAACTGAAAGGAACCAGCCATATGGATACAGTGGCTATAGGAGCAGGTCAGTGGGTAGGAATTTTGTGACAAGTAACTCAGAAAAGTTTGAAAATATGTACCACAGATTCAAAAACAGCTTCTTCCCCACTGTTATCAGATTTATGAATGGGCCTTTCATATATTAGAGTTGACCTTTCTCTGCAACTTCTCTATAGCTGTAACATTGTATTCTGCATTCTGTTCTTTTACCCTGATATAAGGTTGTCTGGATAGCACGCAAAACAATACCTTTCACCCTATCTCAGCACATGTGACAATAATAAATCAAATCAAATCAAACTTCCTAACTCCTCAAAGCCACCATTTAAAAGCACAAGTTGGAAGCATGATTGAATACTCTCCAATTATTTGGATGAGTGCAGCTCCAACAATACTCTAAGAGTACAAAACTAACCAGGACAAAGCAATTCACTGATTTGGCACCCAACCCACAATCTTCAACATTTATTCCTTCACCACTGATGCACAATGCAGCGGTGTGTACCATCTACAAGATGCATCGTAGCAACTCACTAAGATTCCTTTGATAGTACCTTCAAATCTGCACCTTTACCACCAAGAAGGCTAAGGGCAGCTGATGTGTGGAAGCACCACTATCTGCTAGATGCCCATCTACAACATGCAATCTTGATGTGGAACTATTTTGCTATTCCTTCACTGTTGCTAGATTCATATTCTGGAACTTGCTTTCGTTAGCACTGGGTGTGTATCGAACCTCCATGGACAGCAACACTTCAAGACGGAGCTCACTACCACTTTGTCAAGGGCAACTAGGGATTAGCAATAAGTACTGTCCTATCCAGTGGTGCCATATCCCATGAACGAATATTAAAAAAAGCAAGAGTTTCTAAAAGTGCTTAAAAATGGAAAGTATTATTAAAGCATGTATTGGCCCACTAGGGTGGAAGTCTTTGGAATTAATAATGGAAAATGAGGAAGTGGTACTTGAATTAAACACCTCACTTCACTGTAGAAATCATTATAAATAATGATGTAAAGAACCACAATATTTTCCTTTTGGATTGTAGACGGAACTGGAAATTGAACATTGCTGAAATTGCAGGTCAGATGTGCATCTTGGAACAAAATCAAGTCATGCACAATTTTAACTGTACAAAACAAATTTGCTTTTAGAGCAGCGAGACTGTAAAATTATAAAGTCAGAGTGGAGATTTTGAGTTAAGGAAAAAATGCCTGGCGACAGCCCTCAGGTTGTTTGAAATGTAGGTTGCCACAGATCAGGGGAGCAGTGGAGCCAGTGTCATACAGGACCAGCAAGCAGAAAACATCTTTCTTTCTTTTCTCTGTCAGAGCAGAAAGAGAAGAAAAACAAGAAACTTAGCAGAAAGAGTTTTAATACAAGAAAAGACCAAAGTCTACCCGATCAACTATCAAATTGAAAATCAACCACTGCTAAAATTAAAAGAATTATGAAAGGCAATTTAACTCTCTTCTTGTGATTTGGAATTTTGGCCTTCAGAATTTTATTTTCCCAGCCCAGATTTTTCACCCATAATATCTATGTTAATCTGAGTGTTCTTTGCTTATCTTATTCGTGAATGGCTACCTATCTATTTGGGATTTTAAAAGGGTATAGCTTAAGTTAGTAGTAGATAAGTAATCCCTTCTTCTACTCTGCCAATTGTTAATGAGTATGTATGTTTACAATAAATAGAGATATTTTCCTTTTAATGATGAAGCCTCACCTGCATGTATTTTATCCTAAATAGCAGTCAGTCAGGTAAATTGATCATCTTGGTGGTTTATTTGGGTATTTCCACATATGTGATCACTTGTAGAAGAGTAGGTCTTGACTTTCTTTGCATTTTTCCCAGTTAGGTTGTATCAATCAAATGAAATAATTACAATCTCCAGTGAAACCGTTCTGAGAAAATTATTAGATCTAAAGACTGACAAAGCCCCATATCCTGGTGGACTTAGGAGTTGAAAGAGGTGGCTAATGGGATAGTCAATGCATTGCTGATCATTTTCCAAAATTCTATAGATTTCAAAATGATTCCCATATATTGAAAGCTAGAAAATGTCAGCTCACTATTTAAGAAGGGAGTGAGAGAGAAAATAGGGAACTTCAGAACTGTTAGCCTTAAATGAGCAGTAGAGAAAATGTTAGAATGTATTGTAAAGGGTCTGATAAATGATCACTTGGATGTGAGTGATCTGTTTGCGCAAAGTCAGCATGATTTTATGAACGGGAAATTGTGTTTGACAAAGTTCTTGGAGTTTGTTGAGGATAATACTAACAAAGTTGATAAAACGTGTTGATGGATGCAGTATGCTTAGATTTTTGGAAGGCTTTTGATAAAGTCCTCCACAGGAGGTTCGTTAGTAAATGCCATCCTTACGTAGTCTGGCCTGCATGTGACTCCAGACCTACAGCAACGTCATTAATTTTTTGGGCAATTAGGGATGGGCCATAAATGTTGCCCTAGCCAGTGACACCCTCACATGAATGAATTTAAAAAATTAACGCACGTTGGATAGAAATTAGTGTACTTGCACGGATCAAGGAGAGTAAGCTGTGAAGAGGATGTTAGAAGTCTGCAAAGGAATCTGTTACGTGGCTGGAAAAAAATTGTTATGAAGTATAATGTGAAAAATATGAATTTGTCCCCTGGCAAGGAGAATAGAAAAGCTGCATCTCATTGAAATTGAGAGTGATTGCAGAATTCTGAGCTATACTGGGATATGAATATCTTAGTACATGAATCACATAAGGCTAGAGTGCAGATGCAGCAAGTGATTAGGAAGGAAGTGGGATGTTATCATTTATTGCAAAGGGAATGGAATGTTAAAATAGGGAAGCTTTACTGTAGCATTGGTGAGACCACATCTCGAGTACTATGTATAGTTTTGATCTCCTTATTTCACAATCAGCAGAATTGCAGAAGAAGCCTTGAAGAAAAGGTACACTTGATTGATTCTTTTCATTGGGTTGGGGGTGTGGAATTATCTTATGAGGAAAGGTTGGAAAGGCTGGGCCTGTGTCCATTTGATCTACGAGAATGAGAGGTGTATAGATGTCTAGATCTTCTTGAAATGTTTAGGATCCTTAAAGGACTTGACAGAGTGCTGAAAGGATCTTTCTCTTTGTGGGAAATACCTGAACTAGAGGATGCATTTTAAAAACAAGGTCTCTGGTTATGATGTTTGAGATTAGTAGTTTCTTTCAAAGTGCCGTGGGTCTTTGGAATTTGCTTTCCTAGAGGTGCAGGGCCTTTCAAATATTTTTTAAGGCAAAGGGAGACAGGTCCTCAATTATCAAGGGAAACAAGGGGTTTTGGTGGTTAGTAAGCAGAAATGTGGAGTTCAGGCTACAATTAGATCAACCTTGATCCTTACAAATGATGGAAGTTTCAAGGGCCGAAAAGGTCTACTCCAGCTCCTAACTCATTTCTCTGTATATATGTTCACGTACATAGAAAAGGATTGTCTACATTTTATTTTTGTACTTTCACTGGCAATATTTTAAATGATTTGTCACATCTATGTTAGCAAACCAGCTGGAGTCCAAAAATATTTGCCAAAGTTTTGACACACGATGGGTGAATTTTAACTCATTTCACCCAACAAAGGCTAGATAGAGTCATAGAGATATACAGCACAGAAACAAACCCTTCGATCCAACTTGTCCATGCTGATATCCTATCTCAATCACATCCCATTTGCCAGCATTTGGCCCATATCACTCTAAACCCTTCCGATTCATATACTCATCCGGATGCCTTTTAAATGTTGTAATTGTACCAGCCTCCACCATTTCCTCTGGCAGCTCATTCCATACACGCACCACCCTCTGTGTGAAAAAGTTGCCTCTTGGATTGCTTTAATATCATCCCCCCTCCTCACCTTAAAGCTATGCCCTTCAGTTTTGGACTCCTCTACCGGGAAAATGCCTTGCCTATTTACCCAATCCACAGCCCTCATGATGTTATAAGCCTCTATAGGTCATCCCTCAGCCTCCGATGCTCCAGGTAAAATAGCCTCAGCGCATTCAGCCTTTCACAATAGTTCAAACCCTCCAACCCTGGCAACATCCTCGTAAATCTTTTTTGAACCTTTTCTAGTTTCACAACATCCTTCCTATAGCAGGGAGATCACAATTGCACGCAGTACTCCAAAGTGACTGAACCAATGTCCTGTACAGCCTCAGCATGACCTCCCAATTCTTAAACTCAATGCACTGACCATTAAAGGCAAGCATACCAAAAGTCTTCTTCAAGGAAGATGGAAAGGAAATTAAAATTTATACTGGACATTTACTGTTCTGTTTCACCTCTTGGCTATTTTAACACACACAATGTACTCCAACAATTAAGGCATATGTTCAATGTCTGCAATTTTGATAGAACCCTAAGGTCATTTCAATGGTCTATTGAGCGCAGTGTCCACCACATATCCTCTGGTCAGTAAAAGCAAGTAGAGCAGAAGCAGACTCTCCATTAGGAAAACGTGAAGCATACCTTTGTGGAGTCAAGCCCAAACAAAGAAATCTGGACTTTTATCAACCAGGATCATCCAATTTTAGATGAATTAATGCCTATTAATCTCTCCTGCTGTAATAAATTACAGTACCCCAACGCCAGTTGATTGACTTCTGGGCCACAGAATATTTGCAAACTGCGTCTGGATAGCCTGGACAGGCTCACCACATGTCTATTAATGAGACTGTGCCATTAAAATGTACCTGACCTGTTATGGTGTCTCTTGGGTGCCTGGACTCTTTCATGCCTGCTACAAGAGATATTGGAATCAATGCCTTCTGGTCTTTGTGACTCCTACATGGAATTTAGAATAATTTCTTCTGATATTTTCTCTGTATGAATGTATATAGTGACGTTTATATATCTTATAGAACTACAGCACAGAAACAGGCCTTATGATCCAATAGGTCTGTGACAGCTTTTGCTCTTCAAACCTCCTTACTTCATTTTAACCCAGAAAACATATCCAGCAATTCTTTTCTCCATTGAGTACTTAACTTTCCTTTAAGTGCATCTATTTGCTTCAACACCTCTACCTTCTCCATTAGCTTTCAGTAACTCATTTGCAGATTTTGGTCATTCTAAAAAGCCTAATTTTCTTATGATTCCAGCCAGTTACACCCTCCCAGGTATTCATCAGCCTGGACATAAGCCTCCACACCCCACACTTACATTCAATCTTAAAATATTCACTCATGAATAGGTTTCTGTTATATTCTGATTATCCATCCTCTGTATAATAGGTTTATAAAACAATTTTCCTAGTACCTTCACAGTAAAAACATTACAACAATGTATATTTTTACATTGTCAGTAAGCATCCCTATATATTTAAGGCTGAGTGGCTTTCTGCGCAGAACTTCCCCTGCATACGACAGAAATTAAGCCCAAAGACTAAAATGCAAGTAGTAATATTCTTATTTCAGAAAATATACAAGTCATTTTCACCAACAGTTCAGTATCAGTTCTCCAGCACCTTCCTCACGGTTTGATACTACAATGACTTCTGAACATTTGGATAGCTCCCTGAACTTCCCGAAGGCTAGACATTACTAGCGATATTTGCAAACTGCCCAGACTGCAAGGCTTGGACCTGTCACTTGAGACATTGCATCGTTTGTTTGAGACGGATTAAATGTTCTGTGGGCACGATAAATGGGAATGACAACCGATTGTATTAGCCATACTACACTCTAATCAAAAATGTAGGCTTTTTATGAGAAAAGGTGATTTTAAAAAACCTGGCGATTTTTGCTCACCTGTCCTAAAATATCATCTCAGTTCAATGACAATCAAATTTGGTTTGATCATGCTCCCAGGAAGTGTCTTGAAGCTTTTTTTTAGTAAAAAAAAAATAAACGGGTGAGGCTGTTGATGCCGAATAGCAGAGGAAATAAATATTGTTCATATTCTTGAATTATTTCTGCACACTGGGTTTCTGTTAAGATTTGCTACAATCATCCCAGCAGCTGTGCAGAAGGCTGGGCTCTCTCCATCTGGCTGAACCACATACAGTCCTGGTTGTGAATCTTCTGAGGAGCAGCAGGAGGGAGTTCTGGAAGCAGCAATGGAAAACAGCTGTCGACTCTAAGCAGGGCGCCTTGCGGGGACTTGGGAATTTTGGGGCAAGTCATTCAGTGAGCCATCCCTCCTTCTTTTCAGGAGAGAGAGAGAAAAAAAATCCGGCCACGTTGATTCTCGGCGAGAGAGCGATAGCCGAGATTGTAATTACATTTCCGAGGAAACAATAAAAACCCTAAGGGATTGTCAAGGTAAGAGAGACGTGGAAAAGAAAACTTTTCGCCCACATTGTGTGTGCGGTTTGATCTGTGGCATGCAGAGGGTGAAATTATTCCAGGATTAGTTCCCACCTCCTCTCCTAACACCCCTTCGAGTTGAGCACGGTAAGATGTTGTCGAATTTCTGATTGTCTTGGGAATTTAACCTTTCGGGTGTAGTTTGTATTGATTTATTTAGCGTTTACAGGGCGTCGCTTTGTAGCAGGAGTTAACACAATCGCTTTAATTGTATCGAGTTTACAGTCTGACGCGAAATTGAAACATAATCAGACGGCACCCAGATTTACTATCACTGGTCTTAAAACTCTGTTGCTTTGTGCCAAGCCGATGATAATAGTAAACGGTGTTGTTGTAAACTGTGACCATTTGTTTCCCCTGGATGATGTTTACTAACCCAGCCAAGTTCATACAAACTTGGAATAATCGTTCATTGTAACATTTACTTTGGCTCCCTTCCAGTCCTGAGGAAGTCATGTTCTATAGTTTCCGGAGGGGGAAACGGTTGTTTGAGTTAAGGGCACCCGGCCAGAAATCTGGAAACATTTGACTGGCAGGACTTGGGAGAACAAAACAAAAGAGTCGAGCGATGTCTTTATTTTTGAGGGGAAATGGCGAGCAAATGCAAGGGGAGAGAAAAATAAGCAAAACTTCATAAACCTCAAAGAAGCTCCCCCTCGTTAGATTCAGGATAGCAGATTCTGTCCCTTAATTTCGGGCTGTTTCACTGCATTCCCCCCAACCACCACCATAGACGGTTTCACCAGCGAAGTTAGTATCGTCCGTACAGGGTTGGGATTGCTCAGGGGCACCAGTCTCCCCAGAATGTAGTTTAAATGAAAACTAGTAGATAAACTGCTTAAAGTTTAGCTGCAGCTTGTTCTCAGTGTATAGGCATCTGTATTGATTTGCAGTCTCCTATTACCTGTTTCGGGTAGTTCTGCATGAGGTCTGCAAACCTGGGGTGGGAGGTGATTTGTTGGGAATGAAGAATGCAGACGGTGCCCTGCCCCCCTCGAACTCCCCTATCTCCCCCCAACCCTGGCAGCAGCACCTAGCAATTTGACGATCAAAGATCTAGCAACTTAGCCGGACTGTACTTGAATTTTTTTCTTTGCAGTTTGTCTTATTTTTAAAATGAATTCCTGGCCTACATAGAGAGTTTATTCTGGTCAACAAGGAATGGCACATGGAGAACTTAAATCTCTGAATCTCTATGGAATGTTTGTTTTCTTGATACAGATATTGGATCCTCTGCCACTTACTTAAATCCAGGGAGCAGTTGGTGGTGCCAAGTTTTGGGGACCTCTAGTGCCACTACAAAGCACTGGCACACTTCTTACTAATTCTTTTGATAGGGCAGTCCATTAAATGGTGCATCGGATCACAAGATTATTTTCTGTTTCTGTTTAGGTCACAATGGCATTGTAGTGTGACACCCATATTCCACCAAAAAATTTTAGTGAATGAAAAGGCAATGGGACCAGCCCAATTGTCATTGCAATGTTGGTTGAGGGATAGATATTATCCAGGACACCAGGGAGAAGTCCCTAACTCTTTTTGGAAATAGTGCAGTCCATCTAGATCTGGGAAGAGAGCCAGCCAACAGTAAGATGAATGCTTTTTCAAAACTCCTTGTGAACCAGACTGGTTGGTCAAGTTCCCTATGTTGCCTTCCCCTGTGCCCCCCAACCCCCACCCACATATACTGTCGACCTGATTATTCAGATATTGAGTGGCTAAAGTTTCCATGGAGGAGTGATTTATGTCTGAACCTTCACTGACACAACATCTAAGATCCTTTTCTCTTCAAAAAGCCTATACTCTATTTCTCCCACAAGGAGATTAATCATTAAAGTTGACCCTCATGCTAAAACCTGGAAAGAGCTATGCTCAGCCCACTTGCCTAATTGATGGGTAAATGGTAACCAGAACATGTTAGTATCAGCAATTTAAGATGTAAGGAAATTAATGAAATATTGATTCAATATTAATTTGTGACTCTCAAGACTCTGTATAGAATGGTAATGAGCACTATTTCAAAGAAGAGTTGGGGAGGTTTCCCTGGGGTCCTAGACAATACCAATCCTTCAGTTAACATGACAAAAAAATATTGAACTGGTTCTAGTACTTTTTCATTTGCTAAAAGAATGTTGCCATATGGATGTCAGCCTATAGTATACACCAATGACTTCAATGGAATAAAATCAGAGGACCATGGATTGCTGATTCACTAACACTCGGAATATATAATCACATGAAGTCAAAATCTGCTCAATTGAGGTTGAAGGTGATAAATAAACATTTGAGAGTACATTGGCTAAGAATGTATGAAATAGAAGCATGAGTTGACCATTTGGATTTAAAGCCTGCTCTGTCATTGAGCCAAATAATAGCTGGTCTGATTGTGGACTTTATTCTCCCTTACCCTCAATGACCTTTAACTCCCTTGATAGCCTATCAACCTCTGCCTTTTAAAACATTAAGTGACCCTTCCTCCAATGCCCACTGGGGAAGAAAATTCCATTGGCTTACAATCCTGTGAGAGAAAATATTTCTAAAGTGGAATGGAACAGAGGGAAAGGTGGGAAGTGTAAAAAGAGTTTGAACTAATGGAGAGGATGTGAGGTCAGAAACACAACTTGTGTTTAAATAGGGTTCCAAGGTTATGAGCAGACTGGTTCAACTGAAAGGGAGAGACAAAACTTGGTGCAGAATTTTTAAGATTATTGCCTTTGGTCTTTCCAATGTTTCAGGTTATTTAGTTTATTTGAGATTGCAAAATGCTTCTGAAGAGAAAAGCCAATGAGCAATATTGTGAAATAGCAAGCAGATAGTGTTGATCTATCAGAAAGTAACAGATTGTTGATTCTTTTTCTATTCCTGAAGTCTCTTTATTCTGAAAACAAATACAAACCAAACGTAATGGTTTTTGTACTCGTATAAAAGTACGGTCGATTTTCACCTTCACTGCACCGAGGGATCTAATGTCTGCTCTTTATTGAGCCTGCCTGATTCTTCATTCCATTCAAATCAACAAAATTAAAATGAGGTGCTGTCTAATAAAGGTGCAGTGACGTGCCTCACCAGAGCACATAATCCAAGCATTGAAATGGAAATTGGTCACACTGTGTCAAAACGACATAGAATCAGATGAAAACCATTCAGTCCATCAGGCTAGTTCAGCCACTCAAATAGACCACAGTTGATCTGTATCATTGTCCTAGGTTCCTTTCTGAGCTCCATAGTCTCTGATACTTTTACCAAGAAAAACCTGGCAACTTCAGCCTCAAAATCTTTAAATGATCTAGAACTCAGTCTATTGAGGGTACAAGTTCCAGATTTCCATCACTTAGTGTGAATAAATCCCTCTCAATTTTCTGTCTCAAATTGTCAAATTGTAATTTTAATCTTATGCCCTTTTGTTGGGATCCTGTTACTAGATGAAATAAGTTCTCTGTATCTGTCATAGTAAATTCCATTAAACGCCTCTAATAGATCAACTGCAGCCCTCCAAACATGGAAATACAGCTAAAAATAGAAATTGCTGGAGAAACACAGCAGTTCTGGCAGTGTCTGTGGGGATAAAGTGTCAATAATGTGACTAAACAGCTGCATTTCACAACTGGGTAAGTGCTGTATGGATGAGGATACTGTTGTGAGTTGGAATTCTACCACAGATTTCTTTCTACAGATGCTGCCAGACCTGTTGAATTTCTTCAGTAATTCCTGTTCTTGTTTCAGATCTTCAGCCTTCTGCAGTCCTTGACCTATTGTGGAAGTACAACCCCTACTTTATGCAGTCTTTCCTCATAATTTAAAATTTTTAAAACCCAGGATTATCCTGTTGAAATGTTTTCCTGATTTTACCTGTCCCATCCAACTCTTAAATTAAATCGTCTCCTTCTGTTCTGCCATAGTGTTTAGATAAAGGCTGTCTTATCAAATTGTAGCTATTCAAAGGAGAATTCCAAATCACAACTGCATCCCCATCATTGATGTTTCACTTCTTTACAATAATTTCATGAAACGTGACCAAACCATTATATTAATCTTGCAGCTCTGGTAGGAACTGGGAAACCTGCTGAGGTTTGCCAGCAATTACTGTTTTTGTTTCAGATCTCCAGCATCTGCAGTTCTTTGATAACAAGGTGTAGAGCTGGATGAACGCAGCAGGCCAAGCAGCATCAGAGGAGCAGGAAAGCTGAC
>JAHRHZ010000066.1:10394689-10418706 GCA_024137785.1 Ginglymostoma cirratum | reverse complement strand
GTCAGCTTTCCTGCTCCTCTGATGCTGCTTGGCCTGCTGCGTTCATCCAGCTCTACACCTTGTTATCTCGGATTCTCCAGCATCTGCAGCTCCTACTATCTCTGCAGTTCTTTTTTTTATATTAATCTCCTTAATTTTGTCAATTTGACCTATCTATATGAAAGAAAATTAGTTTTGGATACTGTCCGAACAATGAACATTTTAACAGAAGGTATATTGTATATAAAGCAATGTTGCTCAGTGAACATGCCGTTGATTACATAATTTTTAATATCCTGTACAGAGTAATAGCCAACATGAGTGTACTTCCACCTGTCAGAAGAGATCGAATCATACCGGAACTCCCTTTGGTAAGGTAGACTGCTCACGCTTGTTTGAACCATCACTTACATGGTTCCAGAACTGAGTATAAAAACGTATGTTACGTTCTGTTATATAACACACTTTTCAGTATAAAATCTCACCTTGGTATACATGCAGGAGGATAGGAACTGGTAATTTAAGGATCGTAGTCAGTTTTCTGGTTGGCTAAGCTACAAATAATCCAAATGTAAAATGAGACAGACTGCCGAAATGTAGGTTTTTAGACAACAGATATCACAGCATGTGGCAGATTCATACAACATTAGTGGACATTGTTTGTCAATCTCCCAATTTGAACAGTAATTGTGAGAGCTTTATGATGTAAAATAACATTGTAATAGCGCTGTTTGTTATCTTGACAGCAAAGACTGGAAATTATAAGTCTTGGGCTATCTGTGAGCGATGCCACAGTAGCTATTTTGGGGGAGGCTGTGGTGTAGTGGTAAATTCAGTGGATTATTAATCTGGAACCACAGTCTAAAGGTCTGGTGATGTCAGTTCAAATCCAACCTTGGCAGAAATTTTAATTCTATAAAATCTGGAATAAAAAGCTAGCCTAAAGGTTACCGTGAAAATATCATTGTCAATTGTTTAAACCTCATTTGGTTTACTGAAGCCCTTTAGGGAAGTATAATGATTGGAACCAGGACCAGGTGGATCTCATTGAGATCTATGAGATCCTTGATTGGTGCTGTTAACCTGGACCAATCAGGGAGCAATGGCTGACCGATATAAACAGGAGATTCAGAAGGTCTCCTCAATCCAGAGACTGGCTTTGAGCTGGCTGGTCAGAGCCCATGTACAGTGCACATGTAAATAAAGGGTGACTTGGTGACAGGATACCAGCCTCTGTGCAGTGATTTCAGGAAGGAAATCTGCTATCATTGCCTGATCTGGTGTCCACGTGTTTCTTGATGTACAGCAATGTAATTGAGTTTTAACTGCCCTTTGGGCAATTGGGAATAGGCAATAAATGCCAGCAACACCCACATCCCATGAATGCATATTTTTAAAAAAGCTGATATCATAAACCACAGGGCTTAAAAATAATTTGTACACAAACTCACCTTGTGATTTTATAACATTGTTAGGAAAACATTTAATATTTCAATATATCCACTGTTCATATGGTTTACGGACTGTTTTCTGTATAAGAAATGGGGTCTTGGGTGGTGGTGTGTGCTACAGTATCCCTCTCCAAGAAATTTCAGTCATTGACAAACAGAGAGCTTGTGGGTTGTAAAAAAAATGCTTGTTGCAAGAATGAAATAGACTTGATCATCTTGTTGCTGCCAGTGCTCCATATAAAAGTGGAATTCCTGTAAGTAAGCCACACATTACAGAGTTTTCTGCCTAACCAAATCCCAGCACTCAGAATGAGTTTCTTTGTTTTTGTTTGTTGTTCAGATTTTAGATAATTTGCTTTATACATTCACTTATAGGGAACTCATTGGCACATGTGTAAATGGCTTTCCTGGGCAAGCCAAAGTGGCTTCCTATTCAAATTAATTAAGTGCAGCAAAAAAAAAAATCTTCAAACATAATATTGATACAGTTCTGTCTGAAATGTCTGAATAATACGTTATTCCAGGAAACTAAACCGGTACTCAACAATAACAAAGCAATTAGCTCACCAAAGTTTGAAATAAATCCCTGTATTTTACAGTTAAAGCAGCCATTTATAATTTTTTTAAAAAAATTAACTATTTCAAAATACTTTGGCCGTGGTTTTCTGGTCACAACGCCAATAAGAATCCATTACAAATAAAAGGGGTCATGATAGAAAGCCTGGGCCCTTATTTTGGTGACATTATAATAATCATTGTCTTCTTGTCTTCACCATCTGGAGCAAACACACTGAAGTATACTTGAAACACAATACTAGAAAGTGATTATCTGCTGAAATATGACTGATCATGGTTTTGATGATTTCTTTGAGCAGTAGCTTGCAGAGATATTCTCTATCTATGTTGATGTAAGTATCTGGGTGAAGGAATGGTGGATTGTAGGACTGGTCTAGCATGAGGCTGTACTTTCAGGAGAGGAAGGGAGGAAATAGAAGAGAAATTGAAAAATAAAGGCAGTAGACCTGCATGAACCAGGTCAGGCTATGACTAAGGCTAAGTATACACAGTTTGTGTTTCCTGAGCTTTATCATATGTCTCTACTAGTGTAATTTTAAGTTGTTATAGGTATGACTTTACAGTGAAGAGGTTTATGTGATAGTCTTGAAATTATGTTGTCAGTAAGACAGTGTATTTGTCTGGATTCCCTTTCCTGCTTGTTTAAAATAATGGGTTGCTACCTCTACCACAATGAAGAAAGGAATTTCACCTGAATGCTCCAAGCATTCTTGCACTCGGGCTCCCTCACTATAATTTCAAGGTCCTTCTTTTTATTTACACAGCCAAATGGTAATGTGAAAAACAGCAGCAAAATACTTAAAATGCTACAAGTTTCAGTACTATGAGTGATATAGTTTTGATTCCACCTAAAATGGGGCCCTACATGTTTGTACCTGCATTGGTTGAAATGACCTCCAACACTATTTATAGTCTAGTCTCAGTTTTAGTAAATTGCGCTTTGAAAATTACCCTTAAGCTGTTATTCTTCAAAAAGTTCTGAAATATGAAAGAGCCCTTTACCGCACCTGTGGCCCCAGCCTGGACTTGTCTTTCGACAAGAATGTTTTTCTCACTTACTTCTTTCACTCTATTTCTGGGCAAAACTTTAATTGTCAAGTAAGAAATAATTGTCAAGATTATTTCTTACTGTGTGGTCTTGCCTATTCATTTCCTGGAGTCTGCAGGCCAGAATCAGCAAAGTCTGAAAGTTTAAGTATTCAAGTAATATACACATTATAGAATATATTATATCTGTCTAAAACTCATTGTTGTTGTCCTGTTCAGAGTGTAACCATTGAAGCTTCTCAGGAGAAATTATGCCTGCTTTAAACAAAACTGAATTGCATGTAGAAAATTGTGAGTTTCCCCAACTACACAGCTGGCTGATTGACAGAGCACTGGACTATTGAGCAGCGTTCAAATGAACTAAAAAGATAATTAAGCTGTGACCATTGCTCAGGAGAGTGGAGCCCAGTGATTATTCTTGAAAAAGTTATTGTAAAAGACTTGTCATTTTGTTTTTCTGTGTTTTTGATTATGGCCCGATATAGAAGGAGGACTGTTTCAAAACCCAAAGATTGTGGAAGAGACCTCTGCATGTTTTAAAAGCAATTGACAAAAACTCATTGTAAGTGGTGTTTACACTGTTGCTTTGCTCAACCAATGGGAAAAGCTAATTGCAGATGGGTTGGCACTGGAGGTGTGTACAAAGTGAGTTTCAGCTGGCAACAAGTAGCTGATTGGTTTGGGGAGTTGTGACCCACTGTGGATGACAATGACTATCTGTCTACTATTTGATTAGCTCCCAGGTAGCTGAATAGCCTGACGTGTGAAGGAAATGGCTAGATTCCTTCGAACCTCTTCTGGAGTGCTGTGTCCAGTTTTGGTCTCCCTGTTAAAGGAAGGATATTATTAAGCTGGAGAGCGTTCAGAAGAGATTTGCTAGGATGTTGACAGGAGAGCCTGGATAGTCCGGGATTTTTTTCACTGGAGCATAGGAGGTTGAGGGGTCACTGTATAGAGGTTTACAAAATCATGAGGTGTATGGATAAGGTGAATGGCGGGTGTCTTTCCTCTAGAGTGGAGGATTCCAAGACAAGGGGACATATTTTCAACGTGAGAGGAGGAAAATTTAAAAAAGACGTGAGAGGTGATTTTTTTTAACGCAGAAAGTCGTTCAGGTGTGAAATGAACTTCCAGAGGAAGTGGTGGATGCAGGTGCAGTTACAACACTTAAAAAGACATTTAGATATGTACATGAATAAGGAATGTTTGGAGGGATGTGGGCCAAGCGCATTCAGGTGGGACTAGTTTAGTTTGGGATTATAGTTGGCATGGACTGGTTGGACTGAATGGTCTGTTTCCGTGCTGTATGACTCTATGACTATGCTGTCTGTCTGCATCTGTACTAACAAATGCCTGAAGCCAGTTTATTTTCCCTCACCAGTTTCTGTAAGCTATGCCTTTCAACCAATAGCTAAGAGACTTTGCTATTTGTGGACTAGTCACTCTGTGCTTTCTGCAAGAAAGTTAGCAGTACGTGGAGACGAGAGGTTGAAGAACAGCAAACAAAAATGAATTGGTTCAGCAAACCCTGTGGACATAGGCCATTAAACCGCCTTCCCACTTCTCTCCTTTCATGCATAACACCAATGCTTTTTCCTGCCTGTTTCTATATGTGTGTGTGCATGTGTGTGGAGGGAGTTTTATAAAGGATTAGAGTTTTAGCTAGCAGAATAATATATTAATACTTAATAGTCATCTACCTGTAGCTAGAATCAGTTTATTTATAATAAATAATAATTCTTGTTAAGTACAGATACTTGGTCCATGCTTTCCATCAGACTCGGTCTAAAAAGACAGGTAAATTGGGTATTTTAGTCTATTTTGATAAAATCTTTAACTTTGTGATGACTCCAGGAATAACGGGGCTTGATTTCCAGTGTACTTCTCAAGTGAGGATTCGCACTATAGAAAATGCAGGCTTTCAGAATAAAAGCTATTTGATTTTACATCAAAACCATGGAGGTTCCCATTCATGCTGTGTGTTAAAGGATTCCTTTAATGGACTAAGGACACTGTCCTCGCTCGTCAGAAAAGCCTAGTTCAGCAAACAGGGGAGATCATTTCAGTCAGTTAGTTGTATTTGCAGAATGCAATCTAGATAGAAACAGGCCAGAGTCAAGTTGGTGAATCTAAAGAAGGCTGAAGTATAATTTTATGTCAGAGCTTATCTCTGGCTGAATGCCCCTCAGAGGTCCTACTTACTAGCAAATCCTTTACTCCTTCATAGAAACTCAGCCTATGTAGTGCTGCAGGTAACTGAACATATAGCTGGCCAGACTGTGACAAGTTCAGATGGCAGTTTATATGACTTAGATTTTAATCATGTTATCCTTGGTAAGACAACTTCACAAGATGTACTAATGGAATGGGCAGCAGTATATACTCCCTAAAATGGCAAAATGTGAAGATCGCTTCACTGCATCGAACAAGATAACAAATGAAAGCATGGCAAGAATGATGTGGAGGCAAGAGTGTATTTGGGCGTTTCAAAACTTTTGTTCTTTCGAAGAGATAATTGGAGTTGCTATTGAGTGGGGCAGTATTGAAGGAGAAGGCTGAATGGCCTAGACATGCTCCTGTTCTTATGTTTTTATTCAAGGGTGTAGGGATAATGTGGAGAGGTGGAATTAAAGTAGGAAATTGGCCATGACTGTATTGAAAGTGGAGCAGACCCCACATGGTTGAATGGGTTTCTCTTGCTCCTGTTTTTTATGCTCACAAAAAATTTAGAAGCAGACACCTACTCCAAGCTCAAGGCTATCATTAACCAGGTCTTGTTACGTTTTGACCCATACTCACTCGCTGTCACAAAGAGAACATCAGCTTCAAAATGCCACTCATGGTATTTTGCAGTGAAGTGGGTGTTTGAGGACTTTTTTTTCAGAAAACATTTCAATGTGTTCTTCCTTTCTTTTTCTGGGCTTGAAGAGTAGCAAACACTACCACTCAGCAATCCCTGTCAGTCACAACGTGGCCTTCGTTCTCTGTTTTGGTTTAAAAATTATGCCCCGATCAAGTTGACAGAACATTTGAGGCAGAGATTCACAGATGTTACTGTTGCCCTGAGTGCTGCCTGAAAACAGATCATTTGGCAGACTGAGGATTATGCATGGTTGAGACAATTCAGCTGTCTCAATTTCTGACGAAAGCATGCAGCCAGCACATGTGCAATCACATAGAAGTAATATGTTTGGGGCAAGACAGCACACATAATGAGCCAGCATTGTGTGAAGGTACCATAGTAAAACGTGTTGACACTACTCGCACATCATACTGAGTAGGGTAATAAATTGAACGTACTTAAAAACTTCCAGCACAGTGTTTACCTCTATTTTTATAAGTTCACAACACAGCAAAGAATTGAATTTAATGGCAGTTGATGAAATGTGGAGGTTGGTCATGTAGGTTGTGGCTTTGGATCATCTGATTGTGCACACCTGGACAGGGCAATTCCTAAAAGAAACAACTAATCATTTAGCAAAATGTAACCTGTACTAAATCCAAATGTACTAGTCTTTAAGGTTGGTGTAGTGTTATGGGAGCTATCTCATTTATATTGTACTTTTCATGAACGCTGGACATCCCAAAGTAGTTTATAGCAACTGAAGTGTGTTTGAAGTACATTGGCTGTTGAGGTATGGGAACCGTAGCAACCAGTTTGCGCAGAGCAGACTCCCATAAGCAGCGATGACCAGATAATCACTTTTTTGTGATGTTGATTGGGGCCAAATATTGGCCAAGACAGAGGTTCAATCCCTTGCTCTCTTCCAAAATAACTCAATGGACTCGCTTAGTATCTGCCTGAGCAGTCAGATGGAGCTGCTGTTTAATATCTCATCCAAAAGAAAACATCTCTAACTGTGCAGTACTCCCCCAGTATTGCACTGCAGTGTCATGTGTCAACCAATCAAGACCTGAAGCAGGATTTGAAGCTAGAACCTTTTGACTTAGACTTGCGAATGCAACTGACTGGGTCAGCAGGAACAAAAAAAAAATCACAAAATGGGAAAGCGAGTAAAATTCTGACCTGTTTCCCAATTTTGCCCCTTCTTTCTTGAAGAAACTGTCCTTGGTGCAGGTTAACATTTAGTGCCTTGTACATGTGACCTTTCTACCCAGGTGGCTGTGGATTTTGTGAACTAGGCTGCCAGCTGTTTGATCAACTGAAGCAACCATGGTAACCAAACATCCTGCTGTCCTCAAATAAGAACCACAGACACATGCAGTCAAGCACAGGGCACTAGACAGGGATTGACCGCAGGAACCCCTTGACTGCTTAATCATAGAAACCCTACAGTGTGGAAGCAGGCCCTTCAGCCCATCGAATCCACACTGCCCTTCCAAAGAGCATCCCACTGAGACCCAGCCTTCTGCCCTTTCCCTGTAAGCCTGCATTTCCCATGGCTAATCCACCTAACCTGCACACCCCTGGACACTGGGCAATTTAGCATACCCTAACTTGCACATCTTTGGACTGTGGGAGGAAACCGGAGCACCCGACGCAGACACAGGGAGAACGTGCTAACCACTGAGCCATCATGCTGCCCTGCTTGTGTTCTCTTTTTAGCCAAAGGGCATTGAATGATGCTCCCTCAGGTCAGACTAACTCAGCACAGACTTAAGACTGAGTTTAATTAAAGTCTATTTTCAATTTTTAATTAAGCATATTTTGTTAATGTGATTTGACACCTGTATTTTTTCAGTGTTTCACAAAAGAAGCCGCTCTACATACCAAGATCACATTTAATTCCAGAGTGAAACGTGCCTGCCAGGATGACCGGACAGGAACAGTTGGGTAAGCGTCTTTTGAGCTGTTCCTTAAGATAACTAAGTTTATATCACCAAAGGATGTAAAATCCATCATATTTTTGGTATGCACAATAACCTTAAGTGAAAATCTACATCAGTTGTATTTATAGTCTGTTTTTGAGAGTACCAATCTAAAGTTTACCAGTTCTAATTAGTTGCACCACTCACAAGATAACCAAAAATTGCTGGAAAAGCTCAGCAGGTCTGACAGCATTCGTGAAGAAAAATCAGAGCTCACGTTTCAGGTCTGGTGACCCTTTCTCAAAAATCAATACTGAACTCAGTTCTGAGGAAGGGTCACCTGACCTGAAACGTTAACTCTGATTTTTCTTCACAGATGCTGCCAGACCTGCTGAGCTTTTCCAGCAACTCCTGTTTTTGTTTCTGATTTATAGCATCTGCAGTTCTTTCAGGTTTTTTTTGAGTTATGATGCCCATTCCAGGTACAAAAATCTTCTTACACGTTTCACAGAATTTATTAAGTTTATCATAACAAGTACAAAAGAAATAATACTTAAGAAGAGCAGAGATGAAGGGTCTAGGCCCGAAACGTCAAGCTTTCCTGCTCCTCTGATGCTGCTTGGTCTGCTGTGTTCATCCAGCTCCACACCTTGTTATCTCTTAAGAAGAGCAGGTGGTTTTCAGTCTGTCCACTTCAGGATGTGAGAGCGTAGCATTTGTTGACTGGGCACAGGTCTCTTGTTCCGTTCTGTTGGAGTTCTGCTTCACTCTTCAATCTTCCATCTTGTGTGTTGAACCACTAAAAACCAGATCTTGTTATAGCCACCACACCCTGTCCATGCTCAGAGGCATCCTGAACTCTAATTGACCTATTCACGCATGAACAATTTGTGGTCAATCTTGGATTGGCTAGTGTCTGTCCAATTCTTGAATGGTTTCTTTAACAGTAAATATTAGTAATACCCTACTAATTCCTCATTCATTCTTTGACATGCCAAACATTTTGTAGGATCATTTTACGATAGCTTGTCCCTCTCAGCTGACTACCTCCATTTTATTTTGGTAGGGATCTAATCAACCATTTATGTAACAGTTTAGTATGTAATTATCATTCCAAATGTCTAAACTGATACATCTAAAATGATCAAACCAACTACAAGAATACGAAAGCCATAAGGGACCCTAACATACACATGCACATAGGCCTCTTACATCTTTTAAGCCATATTAATACATATGTATGTTCTTGAGCCAAAGCCTTATACCTGAAATCAATTCTTACATGTGTTAGCCTAAGTTTACATCAGCATGAGCCACAAAACTACAAACGAATGGCATTACTTATAACCCAAGACATATTGCTCTCTTCCTTACCAAAAATGATTACAACTAACCACACTCAAGCAAATATAAATTTCATTCCTCACTTGCTTAATCAAATCAAAAGTATTAATTTTTCAAAAATATTGCAATCCTACATAGTCTGTAAGTATTAGAATGGAACCCACTTACCACTCCGAATGAGGTAAGGCTAAATCTGCTTGATGCCAAAACTTTCACCAGTAATCGTTTGGAACTTAACAGAAGAGCTGTGGTATTTCCTGTCTTTTCAAAGGTCCAGAGCATTTCGTAATGTAAAGCACTGTTCTGCTGTCAAGGTAATTCTGTCTTCCACTGATCAAACTATCTCAATTACTTTAAATAGTCACTATATTCTTGAACAGTCCTTCAGAACTCAGACTTTATTTTCTTTTTAAGTGTAATCAGAAGTAAGAGGCAACTCCTGATTCTGCAATCTTCAGTTCATGGGGAGTTTTTGTCCTCATTCCAAGCTGCCTACGTTTCTTTATAAATTTTTACACTAGTGACACAAATATTTGAGTTTGAAGCTTGAAGCTTGAATTTCTGGAAGGCTCACCACTTACATGAAGAGATTTCTCAGAGGGCTTTCCACAGGAGTCCAGAGTCAACTGGCTTTAAAAAAGGCTACCTCCCAGTGATAATACACTGGCAACAACCTCGACAAGGTTAAAATGGGGCTTTTGCCCTTCGAGGACAGGAAGACCTGTCTTTGAGAGGTGTTAGCCAATGTGACTGGCAGGCAGCTTAATCCACGAATGTAGTAGAGGCTGTTGCTAGGAACTACAAGTGACTCCCAAGGAGAAGCTCATGGAAAAAGGAAGTAGAGATGCGTAGGAGCTTTTGGTTAGGGGTGGAATTTTGGGGACCTCAATGAAGGAGAGAAGGTGCTGGGATGTCGGGTTCAAAACACCATTATTTGAGGGAGAGGGTTGCAGGGGAAGGGGAGGTAAGGAGAAGGGTATGGAGTACCAAATTATCATGAGGGGGGGGTACACCCTTTTCTTTCTGTCTCTTGCCCTGGGTTGGAATGCCGCTCTAAGCTCTGCAAATCCGTCTGATGTAATTTACAATGGTCCCGCAGCAGCTGGAGATACTGCTATCAGAATCGTCGTTATTAGGTAAATGCTGCGTAGAATTTTTTTAAAAATTTAATTTGCTACCAGGTGTTCCTCTGAGGAGATCAAAAGATAAAAAGCCGTGTATCCAAATGGTTGCACAGAGTCAGCCACAGTTTCCCATTAGTATGTTTTGAACAGCTTCAAACATGCAGTCTAGACCTCCCAAATAAGCATTGTTTTAGCCTCATCAGTCCTCGCATTTTTTTTTTTAATCCATTGGCAAGCTTTTGAATTTGGGCCAAAAATCAACAGCTTTTGGCAATTAGTAATGGATGAGTTGGGTCGGAGGTGGTTTGAAGGCAATGACACTGCATGAGTTGTTCTTTCAGTAATGGACAGAGACTATATATAGCTTTATTCACTGGGCCTTGTGTTGGTGAACTTGTGAGCGAATCACAGTGTAAAGTTTTCTTTTTCTGAAAGAGGAAGTTTTCATTCTGTATCTCCAGAAGCACTTTCTAACAAAAATCTTGGCTGTTTTCCACACCTTCTGACAGATGCATTTCCAAGTGAGTGAGACGCGAAAAGCAGCAGCAAAGTTGAATAAAAAGAGATCAGACTGATGACGGAAATCACACTGTTCTCCTCGAGATAACTGGGTTACAATTTGGTTTCCATCAGCAGTGGCTTTTACCTTCTAACCTAAATGATCACGTGTCTATTGCAGTGAGCTAACTGAAGAGGAATGTAGCAATGTTGGAGGTCCTGGCAACAGCCTGTGACATCTGAGAAGCAGGGAATGTGTGGACAGGCCTTTTATTATGTGTTACTTGCATTGTACCAGTTTTATAAAGCTTAGGTGTATGGCTCAGCAAGACTTAAATTAGATCTGATGGCGAGAGGCCAGTAACTCTTCAGAACATCTCAACATTGGTGACAGTAGCTGCCAGTGTACAGTATTTTGAGGCTGAGATTTCTGAATCCTTCCAGAAACTAGCAAAAATGTGGGGGAAGGGACAGAAAAGAGACCAAGAACTGGTTAATTTAGAATCCACTGTGTGCTGGGAGTTTCTACCAAACTGTAGCAAGACCACACAAAAGGAGCATGGACTCCACGCAATCTTGGTCGAGGTTTTAGTTGGCACATCTTCGGAGGGTGGGACAGCCATTGGGAAGCAGTTACATAGCCTGATTTCTGAGCCAAGCTTTACAGAAGAACAAAGCTGATATTCAGTTTGTCTGCTTTTGGTTACGTAACAGTATGAAACACTGCAGGGAACCAATTCATGACATAAGATAGTGTGCGTCCATGAATCTGTAATCAGTTTAGGGCTTTTTCCTCCTGTAAATCAAAGAGGGAGGGAAAACTCCAGTGTAATTGTGCCTTAAATAGGGTTCACGACTGTATGTAGAATAAAGCTTATTGTGCCTTCCCAAAGCCAGAACAAATTGTAAAGATAAACTCAATTCAAGGTGAACAGTAAATACAAAACAATGAAACAGAAGTAAAAATGCTGGCTGATTGAAATGTGTGATAAAGAAAAGCTTTTGCATAGAAAATCCTTGCCAGAGTCTTGCTATTTCAGTGGGTTTTCTTAAATCCCAGAGGGGCAGAGGGCCATTGACACATCCTTTATTTACTCTCCCAACACCTACCAGTCTCTCTCTCTCTCTCTCTGAAATGTTCCGGAATCTTTTGCTCCCTTAAAACCATTGCAGGAGCAAGGCTGGTAACAAACTTGCAGCATCTTGTCAGAGACCATTATTTTGTTGGAATAAACCAACACAAGCAGCTGTTTTATAGTCAGTTTCTAAAAGGGAACTGAGATACCGTGATGAAACAGAATCTAATGGCCAGTTGCCCTGCTTGCATGTTTATATGTGTCTGCACACCAATGATGGGGGAATGGGTGCTAACATTCTAATAATAATTCAGGAATTTACACATTGAAGTGTCGAGTTGGATTAAACTGAGAAAAGTTGAGCAGCGGTCTACTGACTGTATATGGAGAGTATCATTCACATCGTGAGAGCACTTCAGGGGTCCACCCCACATGTAACCATTAGCTAACATAAATCACCCTTGATCTGGACCCCTGTGCCCTGCTACTGCTCCTACAATGCTGTTGATGGCTAGATGATTAGCCACTACTTACTGCTGGAAATTTCACCAGCATAAGAATTCTCCTGTAAAACTAGGTAACAGCTAGAAATACTTTCATTTGTAATAATACTCAAACAGGATTAGTGCAGAGTGGAAAAGGGTAGATAGCAATGAAGGGAAGAGGGAAGTAGAGATAGAGAAAAGCAAAGTGATGAGCAATTGACTGAGAAAGAAGACAATGACAGAGAGAGGCAAGGAAGAGTGTGAGCAATAAAGGAGAGAGGGAAGGGAGAGAGAAGATAATGAAGGACTGAGGATGGGAGAGTGAAGTTGGCAAGAGGGAAAAGGAGAAAGGGAGCTGTGAAGGAGTGAATGAAAGGGAGGGAGAGGGAAAAGAACATAGGATAATGAGATAGCAACAATGTAAAAGAGATAATGAAGATCACGAGATGAAGGAGAAATGGACAGATGAAAATGACTGGCAATAAAAAGAGGGAGGGAAGAGATGGCAAATAAGGAGAATATGAAGTGAAGAGATTACCTCCCTTCAAGAGTTGATTCCAAAGAGATGATAACAGCAGTACTTCATAAACATCTGTGACCTTTCTCCTACTGTATACCCTTTCATGGTAGTTTGTCTGGCTATTTGGGTTGTAAAATCTACAGGAAGTTTAGGGGTTGAATTTTCTGTTTAATGTGCCTGAAAAATGCTTAGTTGCCAGGGGAACTATAAACATACAGGGAATAACTATAAGTATACAATGAAGCATACAAGATTCTGAGGAAACCTGACAAGGATAAATGTTGAGAGGGTATTTCTGTTAGTAGGGGAATCTCAACTCAGGGGACACTCATTAAGAATAGATGCAAAGGAATTTTTTGCAGACGGCCATAAATGTTTGGAATTCTCCACCCCAGAGAGTAGTGAAGTTATGAACCAAGTTCAAGTCTAAACTACAAAAAATGGCTGCACCAGGACAAACCCCCACCAGCCAATCAGTTGACTCTTGGTTGTCAGCAAAGTAATGGAAAGTGTCATTGGCAGTGGCATCAAGCAGCACTTACCCAGTAATACCCTGCTCATTGACTTTCAGGTTGGCTTCTGCCAGGGTCACTCAGCTACTCACCTTATTACAGTCTTGATCCAAATGTGGACATCTAAGCTGAACTGCAGAGGTGAAATGAAAGTGACTGCCCTTGACATCAAGGTAACATGTGACTGAGTGTGCCATCAAGGAGCCTTAGCAAAACCTGGAGTCAATGGGAATTGGGGAGAAAATTCCCCACAAATTGGAGTTAGACCTAGCACAAAGAAAGATGGTTTGTGGTTGTTGGAAGTCAATCATTTCTGTCCTGAACATCACTGTAGGAGTTCCTCAGAGTAGTGTCCCAGTCCAAACCGTCTTCAGCTGCTTCAACAATGACCTTTTCTTCATCATGAGGTCAGAGTAGGGCTATTCACAGGTGATTGCACAAGTCAGATACCAAAGAAGTCTCTGACCACATGCAACAAGAGCTGAAAAGCATTCAGGCTTTCATGCCTTGCAAGTGGCAATCAATAACCATCTCTAAGAAGGGAAAATCCATCTATTTTTCCTTGATGTTCAATGACATCACCATCATGGAATATCACGCTATCAACATCTTGGGGACTTACCATTGATTAGAAATTGAATTAGATGAGTCAAATAAATACTGTGGCTGTAAGAGGAGGTCAGAAGTTGTGAATTCTGCACTGAGTAACTTACCTCCTGACACACAAAAGCCTGTCTACCATCTACAAAGCACAAGCCAGGTGTGTGATGGAATACTCTTCATCTGCCAAGATGACTTCAACTCTAACAACACTCAAGAAGGTTAACACCTTCCAGGACAGAGTAGCCTTTTTGATTGGCACCACATCGACCACCTTCAACATTCACTGTCTCCACCACTAGTGTACAGTGGCAGCTTTGTGTACCGTCTGTAGTTTGCATTACAGCAACTCAGCAAGGCTCCTTTGACGGTACCTTCCAAGCCTATGACTTTACCACGGAAGGACAAGAGGAGCAGATGCATTTGAACACCACTACCTGCCAGTTCTCTGCCTCTCTATCTCTAAATGCTGTTCCTTTGACCAAGCTTTGGATTAATTGCCTCAAACCTTGTTCTACAGATCAATGGCTAATTTAGCGTTATAAGCCTCCTTTGAAGTACCTTTGGATTATGTATTACATTCAAGGTACAGTAGAAATGTAAGTCGCTGCTAGAATATAACACAAATCTCTTTTCACATATATAGGACAAATCTCAATTAGTTAACACTTTGTGAGCTGTATCAATTAATACATGCATGCGTTAGCCTGCAAGTCACAACACATTTACTGAACAGTGTTTGAATTTCAGAGAAGGTTTACGATCTATATGTTAATCACATCATTATGGATATAATTACAGTTAGTTATTATTAATTAGGAAATGAAAATTATGTTATTATTTTACAAAACCCAAAAATACTGTGCTATATGCAAGAAGGTTTTATCAAATTTATACTTGTGGAAAAATGAGTTTGAATTTTATAGACTGTGTCTATTTGCTTAATATTAAGGATCTTCCATTATGCTGTCGAAGTTTGAATAATGCTTGGTTGCTAAGATAGCTCTGTGCTCGCACATTATTATTGATGGCAAACTGTAATGTGCCACATTGGGTGTAGCTAGGTAACTAGCCGTATTAATGTAAGCTTGGGAGCCGCTGACTCATTGAGCAAAGGCTGAGACTGAAGGGGCAAAAGCATGTTGCTTTTCAAAAATAAACAGAAGTAATGGATTTGTGTTAAGGATCCTACTGGTGATGTTGGTTGTTTTTTATTATAAAATATACTTTATTCATAAAAAACATCTTTGTATATATACATAGTCACAAACACAGTTCTGTTCTGTACAGTAGCATATCAAAGAAACAAACATTAGGAGATTGACTCTATCCAAAAAATCAAAGACCTCTCTTACAAATACAACACTGTATTTACATACATAGGGGTACCAGGACCTCCATTTCCTTCTGCAGGAAGACCTTGGAAGTGGTCTTTCCTCACTGTGCCTTGGCAGCAGCTACCCACGCTCTAGTGCATCCCTCAGCACGTACTCCTAGATCTTGGAATGTGCCAGTCTGCAACACTCAGTCAAGGTCAACTCCTTGATCTGGAAGACCAATAAGTTTCAGGAAGACCAAAGAGCGTCTTTCACCGAGTTGATAGTCCTCCAGGCGCAGTCAATGTTTGTCTTGGTGTGCATCCAGGGGAACAGACCGTAGAACACAGAGTCCTGGGTCACGAAGCTGCTCAGGACGTACCTCGTCAAAAACCACTGCACCTTTCTTCCTGACCTGTGGGCCTCACACTACTAATTATACACTGAAAGCAAACATGCTGGGTATTGCTGAGGCCAACAGAAATATACATTTGGGTTACAACTTGTTGTTTGAGACCAGTCTATAAGATTCCTGTGCAGCTACACAGATCTCACGCGATAGAAAGATCACTTTAGGCTTCGAATCAGAAAGCAATGAAATGAGGATTCCTGTGGTCACTCAGTCTCATGCAAATTAATTTACATAGTTTTTACCTGTTCAGCCTTTCTAGTTTGAAAAGACGGTTTCACAGCAAACTTTCATGAGTTGTCAAAAGTATTGAGTAGAAGAAGATCCTCATGATGATGCCATGGCAGTTACTATGTCCAGTATTTATTTTCAGTTGTCAAGGAAATTGTCTGAAGTCTTTACCCTTTTCTGCATTTCCCCCTCTTGCTTACAAAAACATTCTTTCTGACCAGTTTGAATAATCCTGTGCGAGATTGGTGGAAAGTAGGCGACAGGTTTAGATAGAGGATCTGGATTGGCGCAATCTTGGAGGGCCGAAGGGCCTGTTCCCTGTGCTGTAATTTTCTTTGTTCTTTGTTCTTTTGAATGAATCATCAGGCAGTGCTTATTATTCATGGACTCCCGCTCTTGTCAACACACATGGAGCCAGCATTAAATGCTTCCAGATCAAATCCGAAATCTTCCAGATGCCTAACAAAACTCCTTCAATTTGTGTCAGTTCCAGAAAAGCACCGTTTATCACAGCAGTGTGAATTTTTCTATTTCCCAAACCATCTATTCCTATGACCCCTCCAGATGAGGTAATTTAACACAGTGGAATTTGGTATCAAACTGTATTTTTGTTGAGCTGTTTGTGGCTAGTTTCTAACAATGATTCACCGCATATTTATGCAACTTGCAATAGGTGTTGAGACCTGTTTGCTCCTCTATAGAAAATTCTAGCAAACTGGTCAAAGATACCTGAAATTGCAGAGACAGACAATCAAGTGCTTGTTTTTAGTTTACATTTATTTTACCAGGTCCAAGATACTTTGTGTGACTTTTTATTAATTAGAATACAGGTAGTTCTCCTATAACACGATAGTTGTGTTCTTACATGACCTTGTGCTATAGAAAATTGCATTATAGGGAAATCGCTATATAGAAAATTGCTATACCTGTACAGCAGAAAGTTTGCGTTATCCGAACAGTGTCCACTACTCATCAGTCACGTTACAGCCAATTCGCATTAACAAGACACGTGTTATAGCAGAAATGCCTGTACTGATGCACTAACACCGGAACTCCAGGCTGTTGTGAATAAATAGAAGCATTGGGTGTTATGATTTATATAGTCAGGTCATGAAAGATGCAGATGGACACTAGTCTTTGTGGAAAAATGAGTTTGAATTTTACTTGTGGAAAATACTTTTTGGTAAGTTTTTATTTACAGAGATGCTCCTTCCATATCATGCGCCTGTGATCCAACAGCACAGTTTTCAGTCTGATCTGATATGGATGAGCACAGGTATTTTCATAATCAACTTGTTCAGAGATGTTACTGTATACACTACAGCTAGTGGGACTTGTACCCAGGCCTCCTGCCTAGAGATAGGGTGTATGAACACAGGCAAACTCCTAGTAAATGCCCACCACCTGAATACAATTAAGCACTCAATAATAAGCAGTTATTTCATGGGGCCTTCTTGTGGCGCAGTGGTAGGGTCCCAACCAACGGACCAGGAGGCCGAGGTTTTGTACCACCTGCTCTAAGGGTATACAATAACACCTCTTAACATGTTTGTTCGAAAAATTGAAGCAATTATTTGAAGGGTTTTTGTGGTGCTATTGTGGTATCCCTACCTTTGAGCTGGGAGGCCTGGGTTCAAATCCCACCTGCTCCAAAGGTGTGTAATAACATCTCTGAACAGGTTGTTTAGGAAAATGTCATAAAGCAGACTTAGGGCATTGCATTGGTACAGCGGTTGTGTCCCTGCTGCTGGGCTAATAATTTCCTGGTTCAAGTCCCACCTGCTCCAGAGGTATGTAAAAATATGTCTGAACAGATTGATTAAAAAATAAATAAGCAATTATTTGTAGAGGCTCTTGGTAATACGGTCTGGAATTAAAAACTAATGTTGACCATTGTTAGTTATTGCGCAGTCTGACATCTAGGTCTTTGATACACATGACAGTAATGTGGTTGACCCTTAACAATTAAGAATGGGTTATCCCATGAACGAATGAAACAGAAATAAACAATTTTTTGTAAGGACGCTGTCTCTGAGCCATGAGGACTGGATACAAGACCTAATTGGTCCAGAGGTGAATCATAACATGTCTGAACAAGTTGATTAGAAAATATCTAAACAATTTGCTTTGGGTTGGGGGTAAGATCTTGCCCAACTTTTAGTGAATGAATACAGTATTGGTGATGATTGAAGTATAAGTGTTGGCAAAAGGAAGTAGACATTTATTCCGCCTCGGGAGCCTACAGCCCGATGGCCTAAACATGGGATTCGCAAGTTTTAAAATCTCCCCCACCCCGGCCTCATCCCATGTCCAACCCTCCCTCTCATCCCCGCCTCCTTGACCTGACACAACCTGTCCATCTTCTCTCCCACCTATCCGTCCCACCCATCCCACTGTTAAATCCCCACCACTCCCTACCTACACTCACCTATCACCATCCCAGTTACCTTCCCCAGCCCCACCCCTCCTCTCTTTCTATTTATTTATTTCCCGGCTCCCTTCCACCCCTATTTCTGAAGGAGGGCCCTGACCCGAAAAGTCAACTTTCCTGCTCCTCTGATGCTGCCTGGCCTGCTGTGTTCCTCTAGCTTCGCACTATGGATTACTGCGACAGAAGTCATCAATGACAAAACTTTGAATGTTTTCAAGAAGGAGTTAGATGCAGTTTTTAGGGGTGAAGCGATCAAAGTATGGGGAGAAAGTGGGATGATGGTGTTGAGTTGGATGAACTGCCCTAGCCTTATTGAATGGTAGACCAGGCATGAAGGACAGAATGGCCACTCTTGCTCTTATTTTCTATGTTTCTATGGGTCAGACCAGTTTACAGCAAAATCAGATTGAAATCTTTTGTCTGATTAATGAATCTGTTGTTGTGAAATATTTGTGCTTGCTAATTTTGTGGGGAGATTAAACTGTTTACTTGAAATGGATCAGACGTAATTAGCAGACAAGGAAATATCTTATGAATGTGGTGAAGATTTCAAATATTAGCAGCCTTCCAAAAAGAGCGAGGGGAAATATTATATTTGGCAAATATGAAATAAATGAAAAAGTGTCCTTTTCCATCATTTTTAAGAGATATGTAAAATCAATCCGTTTTAATTTTAGGTTGAAGATTTCCAAGATTATTGTAGTTGGAGACTTGTCAGTTGGAAAAACATGTTTAATCAATCGGTAAGTACAACCTAAAATGGACTTAAGCCTAGTTACATAAAATGAAATGTTACTAACAATAACAAAAGAGTCAGGTCTGAGAGTGAGAGAAAGAGAGACCTTGCTGCATTTTTCAGCTTTTATAAACAGTTGCTGTATGAGATCACATATGTTTCATAACCCTCTGTATCTCGATTTGCCATTCAGATTCTGCAAGGACACATTTGACAAGAATTACAAAGCTACTATCGGGGTGGATTTTGAGATGGAGCGGTTTGAAGTATTGGGAGTTCCCTTCAGTTTGCAACTGTACGTATGAAGCTGGAGAAGCCAATTGCCAACGTTTGAGCTGTATCTGATTTGATTGCTGGGAAGTATTTGAATTGGTCTCACAATTTGTGGATTTTGTAACATTTACAAATATAATTGTTATGCTTGGAGAGCAGAGGTAGAATGGTGAAATAAGGGAGATTGTGGCAAATGAAACTTAATGCAGAGCAGCGTTAAGTACTGAGCTTTTGTTGAAAGAATGAGGAGGGGTAATAAAAACAAAATGGTCTGTTTTAAAGGGGATGTTAGACAAAGGCACAGGGGAGTGAACTTAGACAAACCTTTGAAGGAGATAGGAGAAATTGATAAGACATTAGGAGGCATATGGAAGTATTGGCTTTATGAACAGAAGTATTGTACAAGAGCAAAGAAGCTACATAGAATCTTTAGAAGTTACTGATCAGACCTTAGTTGGAGCATTGTATCCAAATCTGGGCAACATTCTTTAGGAAGAGTATCAGTGAGTTGAAGAGGATGCAGAGTAGATTTACTAGAATGGTTTCGGAGGTGAGAGACTTGATGAAGCTGTGATAGCTACAGCGGAGCATGTCAAGAGGACATTTAATAGAAGTGTCCAAGGTTCTGATAGGCTTTGGTAGAGTACATGGGGAGAAGCTATTTCTGCTGGGGGGGGGAAGAGTCAGTATCCAGATTTAAGGTAAGTACCCAAAGAACCAACGAGGAGATTAGGAAGCAATTTTTCACGCAGCTGGAAGTTATAATCTTTAACACACTCCTCGAAAGGATGGTGGAAGGGGATCCAATAGCAACTTTCAGACAGCGATTCAGTAAACACTTGAAAAGGAAATCCTTGCAGGCGTCGGGGGAAGGAGCAACAGAATGAGGCTAATTGGATAGCTCTTCCAAAGAGTAGGCCTGGGCTGAATGGCCTTTTTTAGTAATTTAGGGCATGGAGTTTATGCTTTTCAGCAGCTCGAGGATGGAGGAATGAGAAAGTGAGTGGTCTGTGTGATCTCGCCATTCAGTTAGGCCAGTCGGCCAATGAATGGCTGATGGCTGTTGCCCAGCAGGGAGGTAACCAGTTATAGGTGTGAGAAGGGATTCCCACATGCAATCTGCGGCCTACGTTAGGAGGTCATACAGCAGAGGGATTGTATTGTGATCAGGAAAGCGATCATGGCTACCCATTTAAAGGCCTTCCCCTCCATTGTTTCAATCTCTTTTTTTGTTTCTTACGGCAGGCTGAAAAGAGCTAATGAGTGAAGTCCAAAAGCACAGATGTTGGTACCTTCACCAGCAGAGAACCTGCTGTTAAATTCAAAGGTGGTGCCAGTGACAGGGTCTTCTTCTCTCTCCTTGTGTTGCCTTGCCATTGCTGCAGTAAACTACTTCCAATTCAATTCCCATCACAAAGCCTAGAAATGCAACAGGCAATGAAATACTGGAGATATTTTCACATGACTGCCTCTTTAGCCAGCTCAGCAGCTTTATTTACCTTCCATAGTATCTGTGAGTGACACAGTGATGTTTTATTGCCAAACCAGCGCCATCAGGTGAAGTTTGACATCATTTTACCCTGAATTATGATGGTAAAATCCAGGCCCAGGAAACATGTGTTCCTTTTTGCAGCACCTTGAATGCTTCATTAGTGCATCCTCGAACTGGATGGATTCAGCTGCTGTGTCTCAGATGCTTCTGCAGGTTAAACCAATTGGAGTGCGGCGTCAGGCAACTGCACTCCATGTCCAGATAGAAGGCATTGACAGCAAGCAATGAGTTGAGGGGAAGGTTGCAGATCACATTGTATCCAGCCTCTCTTCAGAAAGGCAGGGGAGGTAAAATGATTTGTTTATTTGAGATGCTGTATTTTCACCTCAGTCTGGCAGGAGCCAACAGTGTTTATGTTGAAAGTTCAATAGATCAGTAAAGAGAGTAATCAGTATAGGCCTTTGGAGTGTAATTGCTTGTCTAAATATTACCGCATCACTAAGTAAACGCACTTGGACCTGCTGTCGTTCTGTGGGCTGAGCGTTCTGACAAAGGGTCACTGGACTAAAACATTAACTCTGCTTTCTTTCCACAAACGTTACCAGACCTATTGAGTTTTTCCAGCATGTTCCGCTTTTTTTTGTTTCTGATTTCCAGCATCTGCACTTCTTAGGTTTTTTTTTGTTTAGGTGGTCTGAGTTCCTAATACTGATTGGTACGCAGTAACCCAAGACGGTATTCATGAATCTACATTAGTAACACTTAGTGATCCTGATTGAGATTGCAATCAATAGAAGGTTACCTCTAATATTCAGCAACTAGCGTTCAGTAATCCCTGAGTGGTAGTCAATGATCTCTGATCGACCTCTAATTCGTATTCAGTGATCTCTGATTGGTATATGGTAATGACGGATCAGTTCTCAGTAGTTAGCCTCTAACAACCCTGCTGGAAGTGCCCAGGAAGTCAGGATTGGGTGCATTGGTGATGCACTTGAGATTGGCATTCTGCCTGAACAACAGATGTATAAATGCCACTTGAGTGATGGACTGGGGAGTACTAGTGTCTTTTCTGTACAAAACAGAACTTTAGCAAAAGCAAAAAAAAGCTTTTATCTGAAGTTCTGGAGTAAATGAGTTTGTCTAAATTGTAATATTGCATGAGAATGTTCCTAGAGTTTCAATACCTGATATTAAATAAGTCTTGTCCAAACCTACAGTACAAGATGGGGCAAGAATTGGCAATGTTTCTGGAATCGTATTATTTTTTATAGCTTTGATTTCAGGTCTGGGTTTTAACACTCTAGGTTCCTGCCATTTCAACTAGTCATGGGGTGGAGTCATACCAGTCGGAGAGGTGGATTTGGAGGGAGGGAGCAAGAAGAAGTGTGAGAAGCTGCACTTTAGGCTTGCAGTGAATGGACTCTGACTTCTGATTCCAAAAATAGCAGCTGATCCCTGCCCAATTGCTGTCTCCAAATAAAAATGAAAGTAAAGCTGCCATAGTCCTACTGGACTATAGGGCTGCTGTCTTGTTAGAGAGAGAGAGAGAGACAGGCAACTAGTGGTGGTTTAACCTGAGGGTGTCCACACCTGAGGTGAGGGGAAGCGGTTGAGAAGGAGAATCCTTCATGGTAACCTTAGCTAGTGCAGGAATTGAAGCCATGCTGCTGGTGTCACTTCGCGTCAGCCAACTGAGCTAACCAAATCCCAGTCTGCAATAATTATGTGCCGTTTAGAACAGCCAAACAGAGTGCCAGGCAATCTTCTGAGCAGTGTTCTATAAGGCAGCCTCCATTTAAAAGGTTGAACCCCTGTTCAAATTCAGGGACTTCCCTGTTAATGCCTCTATCTGGCCTTGTCTCTGAGTGGGAACTGCTGGCTTCCATTGGAATTACCTGTGATTTCCTGCACTTCCACCTGAGAATCGCAGCCACCAACCTCGATTGGATATTGACCACAGAGGCAGCCTCTTAATTGACTATTTCTTACAGAAAATCTCCTGTCAGGGCACCTCAGATCCATGTGAGCCAGGCCCAAGAAAAGATCCCGTCTCCTGGAAATATTTGAACTCTGCCCCTGGTATTTGCTAGGTCCAATCTGTATAATGAAGCTGAGCTGTTATGAGGGTTTCGAGTATACTGATCCTATGAGGACATCAAGAATAACTAAAAAGAGAGAGACTTTGTTCACATGGGGGAAAGGGAGATCATGTTATGGGTCGAAGTTGAAAGAAAGCAGGACTCCCTAGGAGGGGCGTGAAAGATGAGAGAAATTCTTGATATGGAAGAAAGCAAGAGATATTGTTTTAAGAGACTTTGTTCCTAGAAATAGAAGCATAATTTTAAGAAAATGTTTATTCCCTCAAATCTGCTCCAGGGACCTGGGCCAGGTATGTAAATGGGACTGGATTTTATGAGATGCTGTGTTCCTTATCCTCCTGGTGCTGAGTGATTGAGGGAGTGGGGGAGGTTGCACTTCCAAGTCTGATGGATGTCCCTCAGCAATGTCACCCTGGAAGTGGTGTTAATTACTTTCAGGCGACCCTTCCATCCCTTTTGTCAGGAGGAAGGCCCCACCTTTGAGAGCTGCCAGGCAATCAACGGCCAATAGTTCTACCTTCCTGGCAGAGCAAGCCAGGAGCAGTGGCTACGACAGGGACTCCAAACAGCAGGGGGATGATTTTTGACAGGTACCTCCAATGAACTCAGAAGAGGTACCCTACCTATCACCTTGAACTTGTCTGACACCACCCTGTGTAGCTAAAACTGCTGGACTTCCCACATGGTCCGGCCTCCCTCCTGCTGTGGTTGAAATACTACTGACAGCAGCATGAAGACCTAAAGTGGCCATGAACTAGCGCAGTAGGCCCAAAGTAATTTAATACAGGTTGCGGGCATGTGAGTAGGTGGTGGGAAGGGCAGCAGCTGGATTTTGTATGCCCCACCCACATTCATATCTGCTGGCACATGTGTTTGTAAAATGGTGTCAGTCCCAGATACCTTCAGGAGATCATCCAGCATGCAGTAAAACCAAAGGGGAAGCTCTGAAGCGCCATGTATGCTGCCACTCAGTAGGCCAAAGATATGCCCCTGGTAAAGAAAACTGTGACACGTTGTATCAGAGATAAAAGGTACTGCAGATGCTGGA
>JAHRHZ010000066.1:10382910-10394289 GCA_024137785.1 Ginglymostoma cirratum | reverse complement strand
TGTGTTCATCCAGCCCCACGCTTGTTATCTGTGACACATTGTATGTCAGCATCACAATACTGAGTGCTGTGTACTGTCTCCTTTAGTTGTACACACTGTACAATTGCTCGTTGTCTTGCTTTCATAAGATTTCTGAAGGTAAACTTGGATGCAGGTAAATTGTACATTATAAATTATAATAATTCTGAAACACATTCTAAATTCTGGACATGTTTTCTAATAGATGGGACACGGCAGGACAAGAAAGATTCAAGTGTATCGCATCCACGTACTACAGAGGTGCACAAGGTACAAGTTTCATTTTTCAACAGTATAGTTTTTTCTAACTATGTTGTAACAAAAATGCTTTATCAGATTGGCTCAGTCATTGTCTCTTGGCCAAAACGTTGTAGGTCCAAATTCTTTCTGCCCTCACCCCACAACCTGTCGATGAGAGCAAATAAACAGCAGTGAGGGAATACTGTTTTGATGAACTACTGTCTTCTGATGAGACATTAGCTGTGACCTGACCAAACAAAAAAAAATCTAATAGCGCAATTTGAAGTGGAGCATTCTCCTGCTTACTATGTAATGTCACCACAGCAAACCATTAATTTCATTTGCTGCTTGTTTGATATTGCAGAAAAGCTTCAAATCTGCCTGTTTGATGCTAGTCACTGCACTTGTAAATAATTCATTATGTGAAGCATCTTGAGACATCTCAACATGGCTAAAGGCTACATAAATGCAAAAATTTTTATTATTGTACATAATCTAACTTTGTTCTACGTTGAGCCATCTGAGGTAAGAGACTAGAGAACCTGCACATCTTGGAATTCCAGGCCCACCGAAAGGAAAGCAATCCCTCTCCCACTTCACATTCTCATTGTTAGTCTTCTATTCCCTATTCAAGGTGAAGTGAAATACACCTCACAAATAATATATCCTCAAAACACAGAGTCAGAGAGTCATACAGCATGGAAACAGATCCTTCAGTCCAACCAGTCCCTGCCGAATATAATCCCAAACTAAACTAGTCCCACCTGCCTGATCCTGGCCCATATCCCTCCAAATCTTTCCTCTTCATGTACTCATGTCTTTTAAATATTGTAACTGTACCTGCATCCACCACTTCATCAGGAAGCTCATTCCACATGCAAACTACCCATTGTTTAAAAAATTTGCCCCTCATGTCTTTTTTAAAAGTCACCTCACACTTACAAATATGCTCCCCCCCCGGTCTTGAGATCCCCCAACCTAGGGAAAAGACACCTACCATTAACCCTATCTATACCCCTCACGATTTTATGAATCTTTATAAGATCACCTCTCAACCTCCTACACTCCAGTGAAAGAAGCCCCAGCTTATCCAGCCTTTCTTTATAACTCAAACCTTCCATACCTGGCAACATCCTGGGAAATCTCTTCTTAACCCTTTCCAGCTTAATAATATCTTCCCTATAACAGGGCATCTTCTGGGCCATCTGTCAGCGTGAAAGTTGTTATGTATAACAGGAATTTTGGAACTCTGAGACATTCTTCCTGCAGGACCGAAGAGACACTAATCCCTCCACACGCCCATACCACTCTCAAGAGAGTAAGCACAGGCGAACCCAGAGCAGATTCACAAGCTAACATAGTCCACTATATTCATGTCTCACAGTCATAATGTGACTGGGTGACTCACAACCACAACACTGGCATTTATATCAGAGATGGTAGGAACTGCCGATGCTGGAGAATCTGAGATAACAAGGTGGAGAGCTGGATGAACATGGCAGGCCAAGCAGCGTCAGAGGAGCAGGAAAGCTGATGTTTCTGAAGAAGGGTCCAGACCCGAAACATCAGCATTCCTGCTCCTCTGATGCTGCTTGGCCTGCTGTGTTCATCCAGCTCTACACCTTGTTATCACTGGCATTTATATAGTGCCTTTACCATAGCAAAAAAAATTCGAGAGTGCTTCACTGGACCATTATCAGAGAAAATGTGACACCAAAACATCATGAGATATTAGGGCCGCTGACAGAAAATTGGTCAAAGCAGGAGATTTTAACGAATATCTTTAAAGATGAGGGATATAAAGAGAGAATTCCTAAGCTTGGAGCCTGTCCACTAAAGCTCTGGCCACGAATGGTAAAGCAATTTAAAACCAGGGAGCGCAGAACTGGAGGAATGCATGTACCTCGGAAGATGGTGAGGCAAGAGGAGGCTACAGAGATAGGGAGAGATGAGGCCATGGAGGAATTTGAAAGCAAAGATGAGAATTTTAAAACTGGGGCATTGCTCAACTGGGAAACAGGAGAGCGAGCACTGAGGGAGATTGGGTTTCTTTCCAAGTACACTGAGTCCTTGATATTCTCTGATCCAATTGGACCAGTATCAACGGTCTTGAACCCTCGTCAAGAGCTATGTTGTCAATATGTCTGTTATCAGCAACCCTGTTGTATCACAGTCTAAGAATCGTGCTAAACTTCCTGCTTTGAGACATCTATTGGTCATGAATGTGTTGTAACATTGGTGCAAAGCGGGGTGCAGTACAATCGTACAGATTGAATTCTTAGTGAAAACAAAACATGTAGCACCATCCTGTGGTCAGGAACAGATTTACAGTTGTGCGTCCAGTTTCAAGCTCAACTCAAGTGATTGTGAAGCCAGAGGGACATTTTGGGCTGAGTTAGATGCCATGCCCACTACCACCACCACCACCACCACCACCACACCGCCCCCCCCGCACCCCACCCCCGTCCCACTTGCACACTGTGCTGCTGTATTTGAAGGTGAGAAGACTAGATGGCCAACCCACCACATTCTTGCCGAGACCTGAAGGTAAAGCTTCAGCCAGCCTCCCTGACCTTGGGCCTATTGAGGCCTGTGAGTTCCCAATTAAAGGCCATATCATGGTCTCTTTTCACCTCTGTCACTGTAATATGGTGTGCAGGGGAAAGTAAGCAGCAAGTGGTCAACTTTCTACCCGACTTCAGTGTAAAAAATATTAAAGAAGGGGGTACCTCCATGGAGTGTCCCCTGGCACATTGGGTGCAAACATTCCGTCCCACACCTCTGCACCCCGCTCCTCCACTTTGCTCAGGCTCTTAATTCCTTCCTGGCCTAAAACCTCGATGATCTTTCAGCAACTCCCTTGTAATCCTAGCAGCTACTGTTGAATTTTTGTTCTGCTTGGACTATTCGACTGTTGGCCAATCATTTGATCCTCAAGTCCTAAGCACCAGTCTCCCCCTGTTTGTGCTGACCCTGTCGTGTCATTGCTGCAGTGTAGCCTTTTCTACCAGGATGAGAGGTGGTGACCTTAACACTGTCTCCTCAACACCCTGTAAAATCCATCCCGCTACATCAGGGGATAGGTTGATGCTGCCTTTGTTGGTGGGACGAGGTTACAAAGTCTCAGTTGATGTCTCTCCATTAGAGCAGTGAAGTGGTAGGTGGATTAAGCTAAAAACTTTTCCAGGTGTTGTTATCTGGGCTTAAGCTGAGACTGAAGTTGGAGATTTTATGTTTGTACGTGTATTCACTGGCAATAAAGCAGCATGGGGTTTCTCTGTCGTACATCACACTTCTTCCAGAGGGAAGGGGAAGTGTCTGACACAATTTGAAGTTTCCCCGTCGTTTATTCTTAACTAATGTATCCTGCTGGGGCTCTCCAGATACAAGAAAGAAACATCACCCTTGGAAGCCTGTATCTACTGGAAATACTAATTGGGAGTAAGATGGAAACCTGACAGATCTCCAGTTGGAAGAACTAGAGAATTGCATCTGAAATAATTTTCTCTGCTGATGGTGGGGTTATCCGCTTGAAGTATTGAAGAGTAAATCAGGAGCGGTGTACAATGGCAGGGCAATTCACTTTGAACCTAATATCAGGGATGGTGTTATAATAGCAGGGCGATCCATGGTGGCACAGTGGCTGGATGGACCTGAGTTCAATTCCAACCTTGGGCAACTGTCTGTGTGAAGTTTGCATGTCCTCCCCATGTCAGCATGGGTTTTCTCCAGGTGCTCCTGTTTCTTCCCACAGTCCAACCATGTGCAGGTTATTGGAATGGCCATGCTAAATTGCCCCAGTTGTGTCCAGGTTTGTGCAGACTAAGTGGATTAGCTATAGTAAAAACCACATATGGGGTTATGGGGTTAGAGAGGGGTGCGGTGGGCCTGGGTGGGATACTGTTTAGAGGGTAATTGCAGACTCAGTGGGCCGAATGTAGGGATTTGATGATTCTATGAACCTAATTCTCACCATACTGTGGAAGACTGATGATATCTCTAAAAATGTTATCCTGGAATATTGTTTTAACAAGGGCCGACCATCATGACAGGTCAGTTTTGCTAATAAGTGAACAATGTGGGAAAGCCTTAAGCTTAGAACAGAAATTGAAACACTTGACAATGAGGAAGCTTACTTTTTTTCAGATCCCACCTGAGGCTTTAAATGATTTTCTTTGATATTATTTGAACATTCTTTTGCTAACTATTCCATTTCCTGTAACATAAAAATAATAATCGAAATGCAATCTCTTTTTCAGCGATAATAATTGTATTTGATGTCAATGACGTAGCATCATTGGATCACGTAAAGTAAGTAACAAAATGAAGACTTTGCTTTGTCCTTGAATTCACAGAGATGTCTTTGAATAATCCTTGCTTATGCTTTCAAAAATTTTCTTACCTTTTCCTTCCATACCTGGATTTGTGATGATCATGGCTTACTTAACTGTGCTAAGGAAAACATTGTTGATTTCCCAACCTCTGCCAGACTAACAGACTGGTACAATGCACCAGAAGTTCAGGGGGAGGAAGAGAAATATTGACTGTAGTAGATGTCAACTCACTTCAAAAGTATCTAGTTGACTGTAAGGTCCTTTGGAACACCCTGGACTTGCACAGAACTCTTTATAATTGCAAGTTCTGTTTTTTTTTCAGTTGAACAGGAGTTTCCCCTCAAAGAAAAGGGACAATAGTAAATATTAAAGCAGGGAAAAGAAGGAAAGAGTGAATAAATCATTCTTACGTCATTAATAATGGATTATGCACACAATAATCAAGTCCGCTCCTGCTCTCAACTTTGTTTCAAAGGTGACAGTTGTACCAAAGTTATTTGAGCTATCAGGGCTTTATTTTTATGCAGCTGATTACTAGATTTATCCATTGTTGGGCTCAAGAAAGCAAACAGGATGGCCCTGATTGGTGGTAGGTTAAACCAATGGCAGACTGTGTCTCCCATTTCATACCTGTCACATAATTCTGCTGCCTATTTGTCCAGAGGTAGGAAAAACTGCTGATGCTGAAGTCAGAAATAAGACAGTGTGGAGCTGGAGGAACACAGCAGGCCAGGCAGCATCAGAGGAGCAGGAAAGCTGACGTTTCGGGTCATTGAAGAAGGGTCCCAACCCGAAACGCCAGATTTCCTGTATAGGTGTCCATGTGCTTTTGAAACTTGCAGAATAGCTGAACTTGCAAACCTGGTCTTCAACCCAGAAATAGAAACAGAAGTTGCTGGAAAAGCTCAACAGGTCTGGCAGCATCTGTGAACAGAAATGTTTTAACGTTTTAGGTCTGGTGACCCTTCCCTAGAACTGATAGTAGTTAAGAAAATGTTGGTTTATATGCAGAAGATACAGTGGTAGGAGGGTGTAAGGAGTAAAGGATACGTGGGGATAGAGCCCAAAGAGAGAGAAGAACAGTTGGACAGACAAAGGACTAGATAACAATCTGGCTGGGAGACTGAATAGCTCTTAATGGAGACTATTAGTGACTAACAATAGGTAGTGTGTAATGGCAGACTTTGTGATAACAAGGCCTGGTGTGTGGGGTTGGGGTCATGGGGATGGGAGGACTGCAGGGTCCCCATGTGGAAAATGAGGTATTGTTCTTCCAGCTTGCGCTGAACTTCACAGGAACACTGCAGCAAGCTTGAGATAGAAATGTTGGCCAGGGAGCAGGGTGGTGTGTTAAAGTGGCAGGCAACACGTAGCTCAGGGTCTTTTCTGCGACCAGAATGTAGATGTTCTGCGAAGCAGTCACCCAGTCTAGGCTTTGTTTCCCCAGTGTAGAGGAGACCACATTGTGAGCAGCGAAAGTATTAGACTAAATTGTGTGAAGTAAACGTAAAGTGCTGCTTCACCTGGAAGGTATGTTTGGGCTCTTGGATACTGAGGAGGGAGGAGGTAAATGGGCAGGTGTTATGCTGTCAGCTGTTGCGGTGAAAGGGGCCATGGGGCTGTGGGAGAGTGTTAGAAGTGAAGGAAGAGTAGACCAGGTTGTCCCGGAGGGAACGGTCCCTGCGGAAGGCTGACAAGGGAGGGGAGGGAAGTACGTGTTTGGTAGTAGCATCTCACTGGAGGTGGCAGAAATGACGTCTGATGATCTTCTGGATGTGGATGCTGGTGGGATAGTAGGTAAGGACAAGGGGAACCCTATTACTGCTGCAGGAGGGAAGAGAGGGGGTGAAGGCAGAAGTGCAGGAGATGGGTCGGGCCCGGTTGAGAGCCCTGTTGACAACGGTGCTGGGGAGTCCTCAGTTGAGGAACAGGATGGACATTTTGGAGGTTCCTTTTTTCGAGTTGGCCTCATCTGATCATATGCAACAGAAATGGAGGAACTGAGAGAATGGGATGGAGTCTTTACAGGAAGCAGAGTGTGAGGACGTATAATCCAGCAAGCTGTGGGATTCAGTGGGTTTATAGTGGATATTAAGTGGCCAGCCTATCCCCAGAAGTGGAAACAGGGTTGTCGAGGAAGGGAAGGGAGGAGTCAGAGATAGACCAGGTGAAAGTGAAGGCAAGATGGAAATTGGAAGCAAAGTTGATGAACTTTTCCAATTCTGATGAGAGAGGGAAGCAGCACCGATGATATCATCGATATATCGGAGAAAAAGTTGTGGGTGGGAGCCGGAACCAGTACCTTTTGTTGTTCTTCCATGAGGCGTGTGACTTGGTGGCTAATTGAAAATATGTTTCCCATCCCTAATGCCCTTGAGAAGGTGGTGGTGAACCAGCTCCTTAAACTGTTTCAGTTCCATCTGGTGCAGGATTTATCCTGGCAGCGAGGAAGGGGTGGCGATATAATTCCAAATCAGATGTGTAGCTTGGAGAGAAACTTGCAGAGGATGGTGTTCTCATGGTATCTCCAACTCTGTGCCTTGTCCTTCTAGATGGGTAGAGCTCACAGGTTTGTAAGGTGAATAGGTGAAAGGCTACAATGCTTCTTGTGCATTCAGCTCACTAAACAGTAATTAAATCTTGCCTTGATTTAAACAAGTACTCAGCTTCTTTTAACAATGTGAAAGAGGGCATTAAAAATGCAGCTGGGAACAGAAAGCACTGAGAGCTATGCTACACTCCGTCATTTTGTTCATTCAGGCTTGGGATGGGGCGTTACTGGCAAGGTCAGAATTTATCATGCATTTCGAATTACCCTTGAATTGAGTGGCTTTCTGGGCCATTTTAGAGAGCATCTAACAGTCTGCTACAGTGCTTCTGGAGTCACATGTAGGCTGACCAGGTAAACACAACAGATTTCATCCCCAAAGGGCATTAGTGAACTTAGACATCAGTGGATTTTTGCAATGATTCAGTAATTTCATAATCATTATTAATAATATTTAATCCAGACATTTTTATGAATTGAATTTAAATTTCTCCAGCAGCCTTGTTGGGATTTAAATTCAAACCTCTCAATTACTAATCAAGTAACATTACTATTATGCTGCTGACCCCACCTCTGCTGGCTGGCAGGCAGGTCTGGTTGAGGTGGGTACGCTCACCCATTTTTCAATGTAACCATGTGTCAGATAAGGGCATTCAGCAAAGTATGTCTGGAACTTATACAGGGGCTGTCCAGAAGACAGATGTCCAGTGTTCTCCTTATGGCAGTGGGTGGGAGTGCAATTTTTATTTTGTGTTAAAGCTGTGCAAATGTAAGTAAAGCATAACCATGCCTAAGTGGAAGAGGGGACTATAGGGTTTAGCTACATACATCTCCACCTGCAACTTTCAGTACTGACGCTAAACTCCAGCTCCTATACTTAAGTGACTCCAAGGCAAGAGGGTTGTTTGTAATCTGGTGTGCATCTCCATGAGTGATACACATCCCCTGGAGATGCACCCTAAACAACAATTTTATATGTTGATGTTTGGATTTCAAATCCCTAGTTTTGAACCTTACATTGTTTGGAGTAGCACTATTTGACCATGCGGCAATCGACCTTTAATTGTTACATTCAGCGTCACATCCGACACATGTTTTCGTTTCACCATCATTCTCTGCTCCTTGGCACTTGTTCTTGAAAGGTGTAGAATATTTAAATAGTTTTTTGGTAGAATTTTGTTTAACAGAAAAACACATGGAAATAAGTAGTATAACATGATAACTAAAGATTTTAGTATATCAAATTAGCTTTTAGAATAAAAGGTCGAAATCAGCGATGTGGTGTGCTTATTTGTAGATCTAACTGTTGCCATTCTTATCTTTTTAATAATTTTAATAATTATTTTGGTGCTTTCTCTTTTTTTCAGACAATGGTTGAGAGATGCCCTTAAGGAAAATGACCCCACCTCTGTCCTGTTGTTTTTAGTTGGGACAAAGAAAGACCTTAGTGTAAGTAGAAAATATCTCCAGTTAGCTATTTATTTAAATAGAGAGATAATTAGTTTTATTTCCTGTGTTCCAAACATTAAAGTTTGAAAGTTAGGATTTTGTATGTCCTTAGAACACAGGAACAGAAGTCTTTAAGCTCCTTCCAAAGGAAGTGAAGGATGCAAATATAGTTACAACATTTAAAAGACATTTGGATAAGTACATGAATAAGAAATGTTTGGCGGGATTATGGGATTAGTGAGACTAACTTAGTTTAAGATTATGGTTGGCATGGACTGGTTAGATCAAAAAGTCTGTTTCTGTGCTGTATGACTCTAAGACTCTGTGACTCCTCTTCAGTCAATCATTTTGAACATGTCTGCTCTGTACGTCCACTTCATTTAAAAACCTGTCAGCCATTTTCCTTGATACCGTAACAGAACGGTAAAGCAAAGTTAAAGCAAAATACTGTGGATTCTGGAAACCTGAAACAAAAAGATCAGAAAAATTTCAGCAAGTCTGGCAATAATTGTGGAGAAAGAAACAAGAGTTAATGTTTTCAGTAGAACTGTTTCTGCTTCGGAGCCGAAGAAATTTCTGAAGCAGTCATATTGAACTCGAAACATTGACCCTGTTTCTCTGCCCACCTCTGCCTGAACTGCTGTGTTTTCCACTACTTTCTGTGTTTATTTGAAATATCAATCAATTTCAGTCATCGAACTATCAATTAACATTGAATCACAACGTTAAGGGAAGAGAATTTTACATTTCCACTGCTCTTTTATGTGGCTCTGTTATCTTCTTTTGTGTAAAAGCAAAGATTCTTCTAGTGTTGGATGTGCAGTAATCTTCACTACCTCATATTTATGACTATTAGCCATCTTATTCTGCCTTACGTGCACGCACACAGCCACACACACACACGCACACGCACACGCACACAGACGTGCGAGCGTGCACACTCCATGGCCAGTCATCTGAAGGTGGGAGGCATTCCTGTAGTTCTCTAGGGCGCGGTAGCGTTATGAATTTGACAGCTGTACAGACGGCTAGGTGTAGGTATCCCAGCCAATTGAATGGGAAGTCAGAAAGGGAAATGCTAATCAAAGCCAATGCTTAGAAGTGTCCAAATCTCCTGATTGGTCTGACCACTCAGTGTGCTGTATTCCACCCTGAAAGATAAAACTGACCCCCTTCAATGCTAAGTCTACTCGCCTGAAGATCCTGAAGTAGAATGAATTTAAGACACATTTTGCTCAAACTGCTTAAACAATATTTCACTCCTTGTTCTTTACAGTCAGCTGCCCAGTATAATTTGATAGAGAAAGATGCCATCAAAATTGCCAAGGAGATAAAAGCTGAATATTGGGCAGTGTCCTCTCTAACAGGTGAGTATAAAGCGAATTTAGGTTAACTTCATATTGAGAAAAGCCAAAGCCCCATTATATACAATTTTAGATATTGTTAATCTGAAGTATTAATTCATTTCTGAGTGAAGTGATTGTATGGCTCAACAGTGGACTATTCCCTGTTAATAGACATGCTGGGGTCATTTTAAGTCCTGTGATATTATAAGCAAGTGATATCAGCATAAGTTACAATCACCCTCAGTGACTCTGTTAACCACTCAAGACTGCAACCTTATCTTCACATTGTTTAAAAATGCGATTGTTGCCATTCTAAGACTGACCAAATCTTTTGCATTGACTAGATGATGAAATTGAGACCATTCTAACAGTTCAATGTTATAGGGTTAATATTGCAACATGAAATGAGGACATGTGAAGACAAATCTGTGGGTAAATCATTCCAAATATCTTGTATGCGCACTTGGCAGGAGTGCTGGTGTGTGCGCGTACACTTCTGTCAACATTTGTGTTTTGGATGAAAATGTCTTTTGTCTAGAAATAGTACATATTAGTGACAAATTTGAACCGCCATGGTCTTTTGCAGTGTTTTAGCCCTAAGTGTCTCACATCTCTTAGTATTTTATGTTTCCTCCTTCCTCCTCCTGCGTCATCAGTGACTGGACCTTCATTATCCCTGCACTTGGGATACTCATCCATCTTCTCACTGAACCTCTCCTAGGCTCCAATTGCCATCTCAGAACCTCTAGCTTTGAATAGTATTGTGTTATTTGTCCTGACTTTCCATTCAGTATACAAATCCCACCTCCACTAACTCCCCATCACAGCCCCCACCTTCATTCACCACATGCCCTTACATGTTGTTGGGTGTTTTCTTATGGTTAACGTGTTTGCTGAGAATTTGCTGAATCAGTCTTTCCCCAGTTGGCCATTGAAACTTCAGTGGAAAATGTGGATGAACCATTTAAAAAAGCTTTCCATCGGTTACAGCATTCTGTCGGGAAAATCTACTGAGGAATTTCCTGATGATTATGTGCATTCTTATTGGAAAGGCTAAACCCAAGTTACTAGCTGAACAACTCCAGCAGATGGTGCTCGTGAACCAGTTTTCAACACTAAGTAAATCTATTCAGATGCCAAAATTCCAATACACTTAATGTCTAAAATAGATCATACCAAAAACCTGAAAGGTAGCGGATTATTTTATTCGAACTTATACTAATAGGCCGCCAAAACTGAATGAGTTAAACGTTCTGAGGAAGGGTCACCGGACCCGAAACGTTAACTCTGTTTTCTCCTCCACAGATGGTGCCAGACCTGCTGAGTTTTTCCAGCAACTTTGTTTTTGTTAAATGTTGTATTAATGGATTTCCTCACAAAATGCAGCCAACCGATTCAACAATCTGAGATAACAAGGTGTAGAGCTGGATGAACACAGCAGGCC
>JAHRHZ010000066.1:10323227-10380931 GCA_024137785.1 Ginglymostoma cirratum | reverse complement strand
TGTGTGTGTGTGTGTGTGTGTGTGTGTGTGTGTGTGTGTGTGTGTGTATCTGTCTGTCACCAGAGTTAGCATTGATTGTCCTCCTTACAGTCTTGATGTTTGTAGGCCCCTTTAAACTGGAGGCCATTTAATCTCTTAGATTCCCTTCGTGGAGAATGTCTTTGTCAAATGGGCGATTGCTTCTCTGCAGTACTTGAGTCTCTGAAACAGGCAGCTCCTTCCTTACAGTGTCTTGATTCATTAGGTATTGGTTGTCTCCTCTCAGTGGTAACTTCCATGAAGTTGAATGCACCAGATCTTTGATCAGCCGATTCTTATTCTCGATCTGCCTGTAGATTTGTGCTGAAGCATGTAAATGTTTTACTTCAACTTGTTGAATGGTTTTCACTCCTTTAGTCATCGGCAGCAGTTGCATTATTTGTTCAACCAAGCATAATCACTTCCTCAATTCTGCTGTTCAGAGTTCGCTTTATCGCACGTTCTCTGTCCCAGTGATTAAAGACTGTTACTGGAATACTAAAGGAGTCATATGTTCTGCTTGAAGTTGCCTCTTCTGAATCACTTCAGCATCTAACATCAGTTGGAATCTGTCACAGCTACTTGCTCACCAAGCTGTAGTTGCATCTTCATCAGTTGGCATTGGTAGTGTATGCTTTCATTGGGTATCTCATTGCTCTTTTAGTAGTAGTAATTGGGGCCCTGCGTATAAAGACTATAAGTGATATCCTAGCTGGAGCAAATCAGGACATTATCCAACTTGGCAGCCAATATGCCAGGGTAAGTGTCCTGTCAACTGACATAATAATATTTCCATGCCTGGTGACATTGCTTAAAATAGACCTTGGTGTCATTAGTTGAGTAGCGAAAATTGAATCGAGGTACAGAAAGGGGCAGGTTGTAAAGTTGTTCATTCTGAATTTGTTTTTGTTATAAAGTATTATCAGCCAGAATATACAACCTTATGAGTTTACCTTGTTAACAATATTTTCTTTCTCCACAGGCATCAACAACAATGATACAAACCTGTCTAAAAATGCAAAGAAATCCAAGCCTAATTGCTGTCAATGACAGAGAGCCGCACTGCTATTCTAACAGGTTACATGTTGCACTGCATTCATTTTTAACCAAAGTTTTCTCACGTCAACAAAATGTCACCAGCCATTTACGACTGCCTTTATAATGCATATCAATGTTAGGATATTAAAGAGAAATGTCATTCAGGCAATATGCCCAGCAAGGAACCCTGTCCATTTGCAAATACTGCTGTCAAGCCTTTCCCACGTATTTCAATCCTGCAACATGTCATAATCATCAATGGAAAAAGGTAACATTCCCATGAACTGAAGCTCACTTTGATGTCAATTGGGTTGAACTCTGTTGTAACCAGGAAGAAAAACATTGTTGAAGATTTTGTGCCTCACACTGCTGACTTAGGACAAAAATAAAGAGCAAACGTCTGAGATGGAAACTAGAACAAGGTACCCACCAAAATTCCTCCTGGGGGTTTTCCTGGTTTTATGTATGGTGCATAACAAGATGTGAAAAACTGGGCATTGAGTCTCACAGATTCTTAAATGAGTTCATTCAATTGATAATCTTTTACAATATTAGAGAGAAAAGTGGATGGTCTCTCTTATATGCTGATTTTTCTGCATTTGTCTCAACTGAGTAATCCATAGCCCCAGGTGCAGGACCAGGAAAATACCGTATTTGACAGTACAAGAAGACTCTGCAAGATTGCACAAACCAACACCATCAACGATACTGTATTCCCAATTCTATAGCTGAACCAAAGTTTTGTCATGTTTGTATGTACTCAGTGCTGATGTGAGGAACTGCAGAGTTGGAGTGTTTATGTGTTAAGGAGACGTTGTTGCCATGTTAGGACAGTGTGGAGCTGGAGGAACACAGCAGATCAGGCAACATCAGAGGAGCAGAAAAGTCGATGTTTCGGGTTTATACCCTTCATCAGGACTGTTCATCATAGTCCTGATAAAGGGTGTAAACCTGAACTGTCGACTCTCCTGCTCCCCTTATGTCGCTTAACCTGCTGTGTTCCTCCAGCTCCATACTGTATTGACTCTGACGTCCAGCATCTGCAATTCTTGCTATCTACCATGTTAGGACATAGTTGCATGTACTTGAACGCCAGGATCATTAATCCTGCTAGCAATACATGTTAATATACCAATATAATTATTATGTATATAATTTTGAAGTGATTCAACTGCTTCATTATCAACACAAAATGCAAGATATTTCCTTTCTGTGTCCTAAGTTCTATCCTTTTATGACACCTAACTTTATAGATTAAGTCCAAGTTTCAAAGTATAAAGGAAAGCATATAGTGACACCACTGTTTGCTGATTTCCCCTGCAGTGGACATAAGGAATATTTTACCTGTGCAAGCAACCAGAAGATACATGCTGTAGTTACACAGGTGGAGACCAATGTTATAGGTCTCTGCCCCTTGACAAAGCCCCAGGAAGTTTGGGAGTCTCTCAAAACAGGCAGAGTTGGACTGTAGCCCAGACGCAAGGGCATTCTGACCCTTCCAACTTATTTTCTTGCTCCCTCAAGAACCAGATATCCATTTGGAAGGATGCCACAATGAAAAAGACCCTAAGGCTTTGTTAGTAGTTGATTTTCAATTGAAGAATCAGAGAAGGTTGGCTGTAACCTTTAGCCAAGTCCCAATCCTTCTCCGGGAAATCTAGTCAGGTAGCACTGGAAACTTTCTTGCTGATCTTTTTAGGCTCTGCAGTGGAATAAGCAGATATGACCAAATGGTTCACTTGACATGTCCCATCAAATTATGGCTGTTCTGAAACATAAACCAATGCACTTCACTAGATACCTGCCATGTTCATCCACTGCCCAGGAAGAGCTGCCTGAAAATTTGCTGCTATAGCAGCAATAGGCCATTGATCTCCTCAAACTGGTAAGTCATTCATTTAGATCGTGTCTCCATGACCCACCAATGCTCCTTAACCTTTAACACTGTTACCTAACTAAACCTAAATTCAGTCATAATTTTGTACACCTCAATTAAATTTCCCTCCAGCTTCCTCTTGTTCCACAGAAAAGATCTCCAACCTATCCATTTTTCCCTCGTAGCTAAAATTCCCTGTTCCTGACAACAGGCTCGTCACTCATCTCGGTTCCTTCTAGTGCGATCCTGTTTAACGCAATAAGCAGAACTCTGTGCAGTACTCTTCCTCAAAACGTCAACTTTCCTGCTCCTCTGATGCTGCCTGGCCTGCTGCGTTCCACCAGCTCCACACTTTGTTATCTCTGACTCCAGCATCTGCAGTTCTTGCTATCTCTGTGCAGTACTCAGTGTTTTCCAATTAATTCAAGAAGCTTCCTACCATCCTGAACAAAACAGTTTTGCCTGATTGGCATCCCATCCACCACTTTAAATACTGACACCTTCCACTGCTAATGTGCCTTAGCAGCAGTGTGTACTGTCTAGGTTATGGACCATAGGAACTCTTCGAGGCTCATTTGAGATCAAACCTGTAACCTCTATCACCTACAACGACAAGTTGATGCATGTGAGCACCACCAACTGAAAGCTCCCCTCCATCCAGACACCATCCTGACTTAGAACTATATCATCATTCCTTTACATTTGCTGGATCAACATCCTGGAACCTTGTCCCTAACAGCACTGTGATTGTACCTACACCAGTTGGCCTGAAGAGATTCAAGAAAGTGTATCACTGCCATCTTCTCGAGGGCAACCAGGGATGGAAAATAACTGCTGGCTTGCCAGTGATGCTTGACACTGTTCTTATAGAGTAAAGTGCTCACATAAACCAACCTCCCTTCTCTCACCAGAACTTCTAAAATGGAAAGTGGTATTTGAACAAACAATCTGGTGACTTCCAAGGTGCTGAGTTCGACTAAATTTTAAACTGTCCGTGAAATGTTGCAGTCCAGCAATAGAAGCTGTAGAGACTACAGTTTTTCTGAAGAGGATAAACAGAACAATTTATATTTGTAAAGGGGATGAGTGTAATTGGTTGAAAATACTCCAGTATAGTATTATTCTTTGTATACAGATTATTCAAAGATAATCAAGTTTGACATGGCCTTATGATCTACCTTTCTGGCTTTGTAGCTTCATAAATTATGTATCCCAAATTTAAGGAATGGAATTTAATCGAGGCAACAGTGAGCTCATTACAGGCCAGAGAGCTGGCGGCAATCTCCCTGCAACCATTTTAGGGCCTCCACCTCTGCCAGACTCGATTAATATCAGTCAGGAACTTAATTGGTTGGTGACAGAGTCCTTGGTATTTTTGGGGTAATTTCCAGTCTCTGTAAGCTGCCTGCCAATTAGAGGTCAGCAGCTCTGTAATGCCAGTGAAAGTGGTGGTCACAGCCAGTACTGCGGTAGGACCCAAGAGCAGGAGCCCTGGAGGACAAGTGAGGTGAGATGACCAGGAGGTCTCGGTAAGGAGAGGTTTATGAAGGATTGAGGGTGTCACTTGAAAGGACAGGCAGGGAACTTCCTCCAAGGACAGACGTTGCCATCGGTGAGGCATTCTTTCAGGCAAATAAGTGCAATTGCCTGTTCGTTACCCTTTCCCCCCCCACCCCACTGCTCCCAGTTTTTTGAGGAGTTTCCCTAGGCCTGTTCCAGGCCACACGATTTCTGAGTCGTAGCAAAGATGAGAAATCTGGGTGTGTCATTTTATAAACTCCTGTGGCAATGCCCCGGCCTCCACACCACAACAAAATCCTGCACCCCATCCCCTTGCTGGTTGTGAACAATGTTTCCCTGCTGACAGGGACTAACTGGGCCTCCCTATTGTCAGCATCACTATCATTCTATGTACTGGTGGCAATATGATGTTGTTGAAAGTTCTTCTTGCACATCAAGTTAAGGACTCTGTTCCATTATACATTCCAAATCCTTATTTCTTTGACTTACAACAAAAAGTGATGCCCAAATTGTTAGATAAATATAACTCATAAAGAATGTTACTTTCATTTCTCTCTTCTTTGGGATTATTGAGGCATGTCTCTGCCTTTTTGGTTATGAGTTATTTTGCAATAACCCTGGTTCCATGAAAGGTACTATGTAGATGCTAGCATTTTTTTTTTTATATTTTAACCCCTTTGCTTTATGTGACTGGTGCAACGATCTTTTCCCAAATAGCCAAGTTTTTGTGGCCTTCTAACCAGCAGCCCTCACCCAGCCAAATTGTTTGCCTGGATAAAAGCCATTTGTTAGATCTTACATTCTTTGGAATGCCTTGAGGAAGTGAAAAAATAGGCTCTTCTATATGACCTCTGGATAAATCTGAGTGACAGCAAACTTTCTTTGATAATATGTTGTGAAAAAATTTAAAAGAAATTTCATGGTCCTAAACTTCCTTGATTTATAATATAAGTTTATCCAAAGTATGTTTTAACTTAACTTCTGGAGAAAATATGTCATGTATTTTAACCTATCAACCAACAAACAAGACATTCTTACAACTGAATCAGTAGATCTCTGAAATTTACATGTTGGATACGGACGGATTTTAACTTTGGGGGTCAGGTGAGAATGAGGTCAGAAAACAGCTTCCTTCCTGTAAACCTGTTTTACACACCCACTTGATTTTCCTCCTCATTGACTTCCTTCGATGTGAAGGACAATTAGATGAGTTGTGTGATGGGCAGTTTATCCCAACCGCCCCAGCCTGCCTCCGCCAACAGTTAATACTTACCACATAGTGGGGTCATTCCTCAAAATAGCCTCAACAGCCTTTCTTTATGATATGCGTGTTTACAATATTGTTGTGGGATAAATTCTTTCTCCAGATTACATATAAATTTAGAGATTAAATGTTTGGACAAACCTATTTTTTTGATTTACACTTTTAAGTCTAGTGATCAATTGATTGGTCATTTAGGAAAATTAATATATAGGAATGTTTAATGGTAAGGATATTGATAAGTTAGCCAACTGATTTTGAAAGTGCCACAGATAGAGAAATGTTGAAGTCATGCTATCTGACATCTGTAATGAATCCATTCAAAATGAGTTAAAAACAATGGGATTTCATGCAAACTTATTGTATTCATCACTAAAGTACATTTTAGTGCAGTTTAGATTTGCTTGCTATTGTGAAGGGGGTAAGGACTTGGGAATTGAATCCAACCATATGAAAACCCATGGTCATTAATCCACAGTTGAGGTAAAGAGAGTGAAGGGGACAACGATTATTTCTATGATGACCTTACACAGTATTATATGCAAGCCTCTTGATAGGAACACAGTTGTTTCCTTCATCTTTGTGGTTACCAAGATTGATAAATCGTTTCTTCTCTGTGTCTACTCATTTTGGTGATCACAGTATTTTAGAAGTCGCAGTTTTATGTTCAGATTGTTTTTTATTTTACTTTACAGTAGAATGGTACATGTTCCTTCAATAAAAATATGTTTGCTGTTTTAAAAGCCATCTCTTCAACAGTGAAACTACTTTACAGCCTGAGGTCTGTACAACATGAGAACTTTGTAACAGGTTTAGAGGCAAATCAAGTAAAATGAGAAAAAAAAAACATGAGCTCCACTTTTGTTCAGAATGTACTAAATATTATCCATCAGCTGCAGGGTTAAGACCATAAGAAATAGGAACAGAAGTAGGCCATTTGGTCCTTCAGGCCTGCTGCAACTTTCAATAGGATCATCACTGATCCGACACTCCTCACGTCCATTTCCTTGCCCTTCCCCCAAAGAGAAAATATTACAATGCGTGCATCCCTCATTTCCTCAAAATGAACCAAGAACACTATTGGAGAATGAGACAACACAGTGTGGAGCTGGAGGAACACATCAGGCCAGGCAGCATCAGAGGAGCAGGAAAGTTTACATTCTGGGTCAGATGCTGCCTGGCCTGCTGTGTTCCTCTAGCTCCACACTGTGTTATCTCTGATTCCGGCATCTGCAGTTCTTGCTATGTACACAATTGGAGAATGTTTCCTTTGATGAAAGAGACTGATGGTGGGAGTAAGAATAGGATAAAAAATTAAATAGTTTATGGACCAAAGTCAAAAACTTCAGGCATCACCACTTATTTCAGATTATTTTAGATCACATGAAACTGGAATATAAGCATAAAGTTCTGGTGGTGTCGGATTTAAGCCTCTCTTATCCTTGTAAAGAGTTAATTCAGGTAAATGGCTGTAGAATCTCTTCTCTCCAGTACAACCAGATACAACCCTGATGTTACAACACCCAGGAGTGCTCTCACTGGCCTCACAGTGGAGTCTGCCAACTTCCACTGGAGTTAGCTTTAAACTCCTGTGCTTCTGCCTCAGGTACCAGTCCACCACCCTTATTTGCATGGCAGAAAGTTACCAATTGACTCCTGTCTCTCCCTAAAAATTTGCATTGCCCACTACTATTTCTGATGTGCACAGATCAATTTAAAAAATGAAACCTCAGGAGACAAATGATGCTTCACTCAGATTTATTTTGCACAATTGGAATCTTTGTTTCAAAGGCTTTGAAGGACTCCAGGTATTTATTATTGAATTGTGGCTGCAAGTGACCAGGGACACCGGTTGAAAATTTATATTTCTCTTTAATTCGCTTGCCTCCTTCGCTGTCCTCAATGCAGATTGTCGCAATGCCTATAAATGGAAAAAAGAATATTACAATACACATAAGAGAAAGATTGCAAAAAGAGGATGCAGTGTCACCTACACCTCCTCAGTCAAAACTTTGTCTCCTACCCAAACATAACACTGGTAAGCTTTCTGCTATTTGTCCAGACAGGACATCTATTTAGCAGCACAATAGCTTGCTAGGCTATTTGAAGCTGAGTATTACAAATCCCAGTTCCCAGTAATATTTCTATGCATCAGATCATACTAATGAGTCAAGCTGGCCAACTAAGAGCAGTCTGGTCACCTGTGAACCTGCCAGGATCATGGTTTGGAACTTTGAGCTTGCTGTAGTTGGATATTTTCATTCCATCATCAGGCATGGAGTCATGTAGTCTCTGAGTGAAGCAACCCCAAATAAGGCTCATACATTCACTTTCCCTTCAAGAAGTGTAATAACTAGTTGTTCAGCAGTTTGCATTGGGTTTAGTTAATAGTGGGATCCTGTAAGCATCCATGATTGGACAATTACTCTTCAGTTCAACAATTTGGTTGAAAAATGTGGGAGAACAGTTCTTATTTTAATGATTCAATAATGTCTGCAAGATTAAGCACGTTCTTCACGCAGCTCTTTCTTTCGTACTCGTATGCCGTTTCCTTTGTTTCTCTTTTTCCTACTTTATTTTCAATCCCTGGCTCCTAAACATTAAGATAAACAAGGACTATGAAGAACTATCAGATTGTAGCTGTCATTCTCCAAGAATCCTGGTGTCCATTTTGGTTGGGTGGATTTCACCGAACACAAATTAAAGTTTAGTCGACGCCTCATCAAAATGAAATCAGTGATAATTTGGAGTGGTCTTCATCAGTGCAAAGGAAGACATCTGTCCTCAAGGACAGGAAGTCCCACTCGTGAGAGCTGCCACTCGACCCGATTGGAAGAAGACCACAGTGGGACTACAAAGGGACCCAAGGAAGAAGTGAAGAAATCTCCTGGACTTCAGGGCAAATCTGGGGATTTGGGAGGGCACAGCTGCGAAATCCCATCAAGATAAGGGGGTTGGGTTGGAGAGGCCAGTGAGGAAGGGGTACATGTGGTGCATAGATGGGGTTTTCCCCCAATTAGCACTGGGGACCAATTCCCAAAAGACATAATCCATGTTCCTACCGGGCAGCAGTTCACTTTATCAAAGTGCTGGACTGCTCGCCTTCCCTCACAGGTTGATAAATTATGAATAAGATCTGTTTCTTTTCTCTTTCTCATGGTGATTCTTTTCTTCGCTCCCGGCCTCAGAGCAGACCTGGTGAGGTGTCCTCTTGGCCCGGTCTCTCAGCAGCGTCTGGCAGTCTTTCAGCCTGGCGTGGTGGTGTCTTGGCCCTTTCAACAGCATCTGGCGGTCTCTCAGCCTGGCGTGGTGGTGTCTCGGCCCAGTCTCTCAGCAGCGTCTGGCAGTCTCTCAGCCTGGCTTTTCCAGCAACTTTGTTTTAGAATGGAAAATATATGGGTGAGATGTTGCCTTGGATGGAATGTTTTTCGGGTGGCTGAAAGAACCATTCTATCTGCTTAACAATGTTAGATCAAAATTGGACATCTTCATGGCGCTGGGGAAGGCGAAGCTTCATATCCCCCTTCAACAAGGGTGAGCCAGATGGCCCTCCCTCACTTCTCTGACAGTGATGATCGTTGTCTGATTGCGAATGGTGCGAACAGAATTTTAAAAATTTACTTTTTTACTCCCATACCTGCTATAGTTCCACCTTGTTGTTCAATGAGTGCAATTGCAGCTTCCATTGTGCCTCCAGTCTCAATCCACTGGTCCACCAACAGAACCCTTAAGCCTGAAATCAGAATTTTCAAAGCATTTTTATTCTTTTGGTAAGGTCTGTATTTTTGCCCCACCCTTGTTTGTGAGTAATTACTTATCATTTGCTTGGTAATTTTTCACAATAAACTCAGCGGAGATTTGTAGCCCACAAACCTAATTCTACCTCTGTGTAGCACATCTGCTTTTTCAGTTAAGTCATCCATCAATGAAAGGAAAAGAACAAAGCAGAGAATAGTGTTATAGAGACACACTGAAGAAGAAATCTGTCATGATCAACAAGCATTTCTTATTCTGGACAAGACGTATTATCCTCCAGTCAAACAGAGGATTATAAGGACAGGCTGCTCTTTTTAGGAGAAGTTGATCGTTGATATTTTCCCTTAACGTAAATTGGCTTTTGTATAAACCAATGGCCAAAATAACATTTGCGGCAGCAGAAACAGTGTCTATTCAAATCCCGTACTGTTAAGTGAAGAATCATAAAGTGCCCTACAGTGTGGAAGCCAGGCCGCTTGGCCCATTGACTCCACACCAACTCTCCAAAGAGCATCACATCCAGACCCAGCCTCCCTACTCTAACCCTGCATTTCCTGTGGCCAATCCACCTAACCTGCACATCTTTGGACTGTTGGAGGAAACCAGAGCATCTGAATGAAACCCATACAGACATAGTAAGAACATGCAAATTCCACATTTACAGTTGCCTGAGGCCTGGAATTGACCCAGCTCCCTGATGCAGTGAGGCAGCAGTGCTAGCCACTGAGCCACTGTGTTGCCATAAGAGGAAGGGTAAACATCCAACACTTCATAATCATGGAGCTTCACCAGAAAACAAATCAGCTAAACTTGCCAAGTTCTGATTTTGCTCAAATTACTCTCGGCAAATTATTCATATCTGAAAATATTGTCTCCACAAAAGCTACGAGGCCTACTAGCATTTTGTGCTTTTGTTTCAGGTTTCCAGCATCTGCAATAATTTATTCAAATTGGTCATTTGTCTACATCTTGCTATGTGCTATTTATGCTTTCCCATAACAATGGCTGTACTTGAAAGTAATTCATTTTTGCATTATTCTAAATATTGATGTCTAGATGCAATTTCTTCCTAATATGCTGCACATATCATCTTGAGGTGGTTTTTAACTCTTAACTTCCCTGCTAAACAATAGAGTCTGAACTCCTCCAGTCCTTATCATGGACTAACTCATCTCTTTTAATTTGACAACACTGTTGCTTTTCTCTGCATCCTCTTCAGTTCAAGGACATCCTGTTATACATTTTATATTGAGGCAGCTCATTCTTAAGTGTTTCAGTTTCAAGTACAAATCAGATGACTGAATTTACTGGTTTCTGATATGTACTTCAGATTTTCCTTAAATTAACTGTAGTTAGTTTACCAACAGCTGGTCAAAATCCAGTTTTAAACAGTAACTAATGAAGTTTGTTGTTGGCCAGAGCTGTGAAGTAATATGAGTTAAAATATGATGTACAATTTGGTGATAGTGGACATTGCTTCTGCCTGATTCCAGTTGATCCAAGATATAGCCAAGAGAGATTTAAATTACATTACCTATTTCCTGTATTATATCTTGATTATATCTTTACAATGGGAGAAGTTTGAACATCTCTGCAGTGGTTAGTGTGCTGGAACAATAGGGTATTGAATGACCTAATAACCCAGTAAAAATAAGGATCCCATGATGACAAATGTGGGAATTTAAATTAAGTTTAAACATCTGGAGATAAAAGAAAGGCTTGATGAAGTTTATCAATTCTTAATTTAAAAACTCAACTGGTTTGTCAATGCCCTTTAGAGAAGAAAATCTGATGTTATTAGTGGAACTTACTCCTATGTCAATCAACTACCACATGGTGTGCTCTGAAATGACATACAAGCCATTTAGTTCAAAACAACTGGAGATGAGCAGCAAATTCCAGTCTCATCAGCAACACCCAAGAATGAAAATTAAAATGATATATCTTCAAATACCAACCTTTCTTAACCACATCAGTCCGCATTTCCAACAATTTCTTTTGACCTGTGTAGTCATAGTAATTTCTGCTGCTGGTCTCGACACAACTGTGACCTTCTTTCCGAATGGTTAAAAACCCTTTTCCAAGATGGTAGGCTATAGCTGCTCCTAAAATCACAAAATAACAGGTTTGAATTGCAGTGGTGTGTTCAGTAAAATCTTAACTTAATTATTCTGTCCTCACTCTTCCTCTGTTGAAGGCGTGAACTTCCAGGTAGTCACATTCCTAATAGATGGCTATTTTCCGTGCGACGATGAGAATAATTTCTTGCAACAAGTCAGTAATTGCCCTCACTCCTGTCAGTCTCTAGCATAGCCCCTATTTTTGATTCCTCAAGTCACAGAATAGCTAAGATCAGATCAGCTATTCATGAGGTGATTGGCATGGGGAGATACTGAAGAGGAAAATAACCTAAGGAAACGATAAATGCCTGGCCATTTCGCATTGTCAACATAACTCCATTGGTCAATATAGAATAGCTGTATATTTAAGTAACGGGCCTCCCGTGATCAAATAGTACTTTTACAAATAAGCTAGTGCAGTAAGTTATATTGCAATTACAATCATTGTAGTAATTTAGGAACTGCAGATTGTATTCGACATTGTCCTGCAGATTGAACTTTGGTTGTTCCACAGTTTCCCAAAATATCTATTTTATTTGAATTGGTGTTCTCCTCCAAATTCACATGTAGCTCCAAGAGTCCAGAATTTATTGGAAGACTACTAGCAATCAGCCTGAAGTGATCAGTATGTTCTTTCATGATTCGCTTATTGGGGGTTAAGCCCTCTTCAGATACCCAGAGACAAGTAGACCTGACAATGATGGATTGTCCTTGTTTCTAATGTAGGAGGCCTATTATTTCAAAGGGTGGAAAAGGGGAGAAAGGTCACATTTCATGCTTCCCCTCTTCATAGGGTAGCTGATCATATAATTTATCAGTTACCTCCATTTCTATCTAATATAATTAATCTAGCTTTGTAAAATGTAACTTGCACAGATTAAACTTAGTAGCAGGAAGTCTGAACATTGTGGATTTATTTGGATAGCCAGGGAAAGATCTCTCCTGTTTGGAAAGATAACTTTCCCTTTTGAAAAGTTCTCAGATGGTGTGGTAATGGATGCGCTAATGATTGATGCAGTACCACTGATAATGGGCAAACATTTACTCTTTCTATTTAGATTTATTTCGTCTTTTAGCATTTCACTGTGCCATTGTGAATATGATCTCAGGACATCTTTGGGGGAGGTCATGGATCTTTTGGAGCAATAAAATGCCTTTCGGGTGACGTGCGCATAAAGTGCATTAACTAATTAGAGCTGTGACGTTTTTTGGAACTGCTGAAAACAACTGTCAAAAGTATAAATTTGAACGATACAAAGGGTATTGTCAAGCTGTAGAGGCATTCAAAACTCCTGGCTTTTACAATGTGGAATCAGAACTACCTGGAATGATATAAAACCATGTTTATTATTTCATCGCATCACAAGCTTCAAGGCTACTATTACTAGATTAGTGCTGCATGAGTGATTTCATGACCTTCCATGATCACAGTAGGGTGCTTGCCATTTCATTGTTTGATTGATAACTCTAAGTTATTAAAGTGTTAATGGGACAACGAATTCTAGTGTTTGTTTTTATAAGGGATTATGTACTTGAATTAATGGGTTTGTTGTTACCAGTGATTATGTAGTTAAAATGTAATGAATCAGTTTTTATATATGAGTTGTTTTAAAAAACATTGCAATAGAAACATTGAACTTTACTTTACCTCGGTGTAGATCCCAAGGTCTGCCAAAGTATACACTGGATCAGTTGGCAAGGTAAGATGTAAGAGCAAAGGATATTGAATGGGAGCAAGGATTGGCAAGAGTTGGCACTAGGTTGGCATAGGGGCTATAACAAGCCCTGGAGAGTGGGTGGAGGGACACAGTTTGACCTGATACACTGAGTCAGACTCATACTGCATGAAAAGGAGAGTATAGGGGGTTATGGGATATTGGCAAAGTGGCATTTGCAAGCGTATGGTCTAAAAATGCTGTGGGGTGAATAGAGGGGCATAGGTTGGTATAGGGGCTGCAGTGGGCCATCATGGGTGGGCAGAGGGACATTGTTTGGTGTGGTGTGTTTGTAAGATTATGGGTAGGAAAGGAGTATGCGGTAGCATAAATTGGCAAGGATGGGGCACAGCAACTGTGGTGGGGAGGGAGCATGAGAAAGGGTTGTGGACTGGGAAGTTGTTTTATACATTATTATTTATTTTTTACAACTTCAACATGGTGCCAGAGCACCAAGACAAACCTTCCATCCAGCCTGTCTCCTCACCTGGATCGACTCCTAGAAAACTTAACTACCACAGCTTTCACCTTCCAGGGCACTTTCTCCCAGGTCGGATTTGCGGAATTGGGAGATGTACTGACTCTGCAAGTCCAGGCTGTGGTTTTCATTTTGCACCAAAGAATAAAATTGTTGATACTGAAGTGTTGATCTCACAAAACTGTAGAGCACTGAGTGACAGGAGCATAAGCCCAATAATTTTAAAGGTCCATCTTACATCCTTTTTCTCATGTTGCAAAATTTCGTGTTGGGATTAAAGTCTTAGCAACGCTCCCTTTTTAGGACAAGGTATAGTATAAACAGTGAGATAAATTTCTGCAGGTCAGGAACAAAGATTCAATAAGATAGATGCTTTCTCCAGATCGGACTTCAGATCCTATCCCTGAAGAAGTTTGACAACTGTATGTTTGAAATGTAGTTGTCTTCTTGCAAATAAATGACTTACAATAATTTGAAATTAATTATTTGTGAAAATTGTGTTATGTAATGGAAAGAGGAAAAGCTGATATTCTTTAGAAATTCTATGAGCCTGTGATGGTGGTGAGATTACTGGACCCCAATACTTTAAGCACACACTGCTTGTGATAAACAGATCATTGGATTGAATGGAACGTCACTCACAGGCAACACTCCTGTCGTAGAACTGTATCTGTTCACAGCAGACAACGTTTAGCATTTAATTGAAACCTGACTCCAACATGGTTAAATAGATTTTGTGATAATGTATTCAATTTGGAAGAAACGGCAAGTTTGAAAAACTAAGCTTGTGCTAAAAGACTAAATCCTCAAAGAATTTTAATACGTTTCCATCAACCAAATGTGGCAACTTTGTTATAACAGCATAATGCAAATCTTTTTAAACCAACTTCTTTCAAAGAAGGAAAAACAATCAGGATTAAGCTAAAGGAGTGAGGACAAACCTTATTCAATGAAATATTTAACATATCCTTTCAGAAATGCTCTATGTAAGAAGGAATGGCATTTGGTTTAACCTCATGATGGGTTACGGTAACATGGAGGATTAAGGGTTCACTGAAGTCAATGGATGTTGTATCTGCTTGTAACTACTGATCAGCAGTTAATGAATTGGACAAAATAATAGATGTAGAAATCTTGCAATCTTTGGACAATTGAGGATGAAATCTTAAGCCAACAATGTGGCCAACGGTGTTCAGCACACCACCAGGTAGAAAGCAGCCTCCAAGCATTAGGCATATTAGGTTAGAGCAGGCTCCAATCGTATAAACCTTTCTACCTCTCTATCTTTCTGTCTTCCTTTAAGATCCTCATTAAAGTGTACCTCTTCAACTAAGTTGTGGATCACCTATCCTAATATCTCTTTGGGGTGGATTATTTTTGGGGTGGGTGGGAGTGGGTGGTGGTCAGGGGACTAATTGCTTGATCCTGTATTAGATTGTAAAAAGGCCACCTGTAGTGTGGCCTTAACAGGTACAGACTGGGACTTAAAGCTCTTAATGGAAAGAAGCACTACCTTCAAGAGCCACCAGCCAATCTGACTTGCCAGCAGTTCTTGCAGTCCGAGCACCAGAGCTCTGTAGTCTTCAAGCATCTCCACAAGGATTGATGGCAACTGGATACAGATACATTCTGGGCTTTTTGGACAGGGAGAAATCAGGCATCCTACGGTGACAGGGACGGGGAGGTAGAGGGTGTGGCAGAGGGTTGGGAGGAGGGTCTTGGAGGCCTGTGGATGGAGTAGTCACAAAGAAAGGGGAGTATTATCTTAGGGAAGGTACTCCATAATGTGCAGAGGGCCTCCCCTGTAAGGATGTACCCCTCTTCTTTCCTGCCTAAGAAAAATGGACTTTCTCTTCTCATCCACCTTCCACTTCTGAGCCCATTATAGGTGTGGAGGTGGATTGAAACCTTTAACTGCTGTTTAATTAGACAGTTAAGGGCTTCAATAGGCCCAAGGTTGTGGAGGCTCATCCCCACCGCCAAAAACACATTGATGGAGAGGCTGTAAAACCCAACCCCTCGTATGGATATGTGTTAAGATTTGTCTTATAGCACTACTGTGAAGTACCTCAGGTCATTTTCCTTTGATAAAGTTACTGGATAACTGCAAGTTGTTGTTGTTTACTGAAAGCCAACAAACTATTGCACTGTGGAGATTATGGCAACTTCATAGTTGTGCTGCAGGAGTAGCCTGATATTCAAATGGCACATTGTGACATTCACTTCAAGAGATCTACAAGTTTAAGGCTAACACCAGGAGAAATTATCATTTAAGGTAATGAAATTAAAGAGGAAAATGCTGGAAACACTCAAGTGGAGACGGATACAGTAAACATTTCAGGTCGACTACCTTTTGTTAGAACTGCGTGATAATGAACATTGAGTCTGCTTTGCCATCCAATGAAATTATGGCTAATTTGATAACTTCCAACTCCACTTTCCTGACCTTTATCCATAGTCTTGATTCACTTACTGATTAAATATCTGTATATTTCAGGCTTGAATATACATAATAACCGAACCTCCACAGCTTTTGGTGGCAAAGTATTTCATAGATTCACTACCCTCCGAGAGGAGAAATTCCTCCTCAACTTTCTCTTAAATGTCTGACCCCTTATACTGAGATTATGCCATCTGGTCCGAGAATTTCACAGAAGGCAAATCAACCTTTCCATATCTACCTTGTCAAGTTCCTTAAGAATCTTGCATCGTTCAATAAAAACATAAGAAAGAGGAGCAGGAGTTGGCCATTCAGCCCATTGGCCCACTTCACCACCCAATATAATCATGGCTGATCTCATCTCAGCCTCAACTCCACTTTCCTGCCCACTCCCATAGCCCTTTGACCCATTGCCGATCAAAAATCTATCTCCACCCTTAATTTATATGGTATCCACTGCACTCTGCAGTCATGAATTCCACCTCTGTTTTCACCTTTGTTTTAAATCTATCATCCCTCAGTAAAATATCTATGGATTCTTGTTCTAGATCACCCCACAGATGATTCAAGATGGCGCCAACACCAGGTGACTCCTTGCAAGCTCCCTAGAACAGATCTAACTCTAACATTTCTTATAACCATTCTACGCTCTTAAACTAAATCTGTAAAAATTCCTGTGTGCCTTACTCTGTCCAAGTTTTCTTTTCACCCTGTGATCTGTATGTCCTTGCTTACTATGATTTGTCTGAATGCTTGCAAACAAAGCTTTGAACTGTACTTAGGTACATATACAATAGATCAAATCAATCAATCAATCAATCAGGGGAAACATATATGTTTCTCTATGTCTACTCTGTCAATCCCCTTTGACATCTTATTTCAATTAGATCTCCATTCTTTGACCTCATGTCACCTCTCATTCTACTGTATTCCAAGAGCACAGGCCCAAACCACTCAACCGTTCCTCATAAGACAGTCCCTCCTTATCTCGTATCAGCCTAGCAAACCTTCTCTGAACTGTCTCCAATGCCAAGATATCATTCATGAGATAAGGGGCCCAAATCTGTTCACAGAATTCTAGCTATTGTCTGACTGGCCTTCTTGCCTTTGGGGCAAATGTACATGAATGAACAGTGTGCAACTTTCACTTGTTCCTCCAAGAAACATTAAAGAAGTGTAAATTTACTGTCTTTCTAAGTGTCTAGCCTACTATCGAATAAAGCTATTCTGGGCTAGTCAGTCTGAACATTCTGTCGCTGGGTGCTAAGGCTGTCTCTCACAATGGGAGATTAAACTGACAAACACTAGGACTTCCCAATTGGGTTTACCTTTGAAGTTGAGAGCAAACACTGAAACCCAGTGTGATGATTTATTACTGAATGAAATAAGCTTTGCTGAACACCATAATATTTCAAGTCAATTACACCCTAGGAATTTCACCTTGTTTCAAAGCTACAAACATTGGTATAACTAAGATGAATAATGTGTCAACCAAAAAACATTATGACAAAATGCTGAATTTAACATTACACCACACTCTGAAAGAAATTCTCTTGGTAATTAAACTGTTAAGATTTCTGCATTGCATAGTTACCTAGAACAAAGCCCATGGCATCAATCCCAGCTACAATGTCTATGGCGTCATTCTGGAAAGGCTGGACCAAGTCTTCTACACAGTCTTTGAGGGCCTTAAAAATAAATAAAAGGCACATTAAACCACCTTAATGGATGAAACCAACATTACCTCAAAATTGATCTGAATGTGGAAGGTTTCATTAATCTAAACTTGACTTCTCATATTCTTCATTGTACTAACTCTGCTGTAGATAGAACCACAGGAGCAATAGTTTGCCCATTGACACCGTTCTTCTGCTCAATGGGATCATGGCCAATTCGAATACCAAAAGGAGACCAGAGTCTAACAGGTGATCAAAAGTTTGGAGTTTCCATGAAAGCACTAACTCGCCCATTCTCAATTCAATAGAAGAGTTGTAATCTGGAAAATGGCAGCATTGTTCCTTTTTTTCTGCCAAAGTCTCAGCTGAGGTTTGTGAGAAATTTAATGCTGACTGGAGATCATAATGCAAAGTTTCTGAATGGCATTGTGTCTGGTAATATTAGCAGGTAATTTACCTTAAATAAATCAGTTGCTAAAATAACCTTGTTTGGAATATTTATCCTCTGATGTGTCCTCACTGGGGAGAAAGAAAATCAAAATATGATAATATCTGGCCCTCTATTGTGAGCCTTGGAGTTACTCATTCAGAGTGAATTGATGAAGCTTAGAAGCTAATTACTCATTTGCCTTCTTCGCAGCAACTGTAATTAAGCTGAGGGGCTAAAGAGAAATGAGGAGGAAATGGAAAGATTTCATAACCTGACAGAATACATTTTCAAATGATTCAGAAGCCAGTGTGTCCATGTGTAAATTTAAACAGCACGAGGTCACCGCCTCAGAAGATTCCTCAATGCCAGCTGAGTGCCAATGATGTGGGGTAGGGTAATGAGATGACTCTGGGGACATAGCCCACATTAAGGAAGGACTAAGGCTTCCACGTTTTATATGGTTTCCACTCCCCCTGGCCCACAAGTACATTTTTTTAGAATTTAAAATCTATTTTGTGGGGTGTCTTCTGGACTGTCAGAGAGCTCAGTCTAGTTTTGGCAGTAAAGACCCAATGGGCTGAAGATCCTTTTCTGTACAGTATGATTCTACAATTCTAGATCATAACCACTCACTGTGTGAAGTAAGTTTATTTCTCCTGTCATCATTGCTTCTTTTGCAAAATCCCTGAAATATGTATCCCCTTGTTCTTGATCTTTCACCAGTGGGGCAGTGTTTTGCTATCTATTCTGTCCAATCCCCTCATAGTTTTGAATACCTCTATCAAATCTCCTCTGAACCATTTCTTCTCTTAAGACAATGGCCAATCTTCCATGTAATTTATATTTGTCTTCTCTGGAGCTATTCTTGTGAATCTTTTCTACACTGTCTCTAATTCCTTCACATCTTTCCTATTGTGTGGACCCAGAAGTGGACTTAATATGCCAAACTTAATGAGGCCAAACCAAAGCCGTGTAAGTTTAACATTCTTCCTTGCTTCCATACGCTATGCCTCTATTAATAAAGCCTAGGATGATGCTGTTTGCTTTATTAATCACTCAACCTGTCCAGCCACCTTCAATCATTTATGCATGTATACACCCAGGTTCCTCTGTCCTGCACCACCTCGAGATCTATGCTCCTTGTTTAATATTGTTTCTCCAAACTAGATCACTTTACACTTCTCTGCATTAACTTTCCTCTGACACTTATTCTCTCATTCTGTTAACTTATCTACGTTCTTTTGACATTCTTATTCTCCTCATGGTTCAACCTACTTCCAAGTTTTGTATCTCAAATTTTGGAATTATGCCCTATACTCCAGAGTTTAGGTCATTTCTAAATATCTGAAAGATCATGGACCACAACCCCTGGGAAACTCCACTTCAAACCTTCTACCAGTCTGAAGAAACATCCATTTAACATTGCTCCTGATCCAAGGTGGCAGCAGAGTAGAACGCTCCGGCTGGAACTTGTTCGCTCCGTCCGTTTATTTATCAGTTTGTTTTTTGCTCTTTTTTTTATCCTTTTCCCTTGGTGATTCTTCTCAGCCTCAGTGCGGACCTGACGAGGTACCTGTGGTGGTGTCCCAGCCTAGTCTCTCGGCCGCTCTTGGCAGTGTCATGACCCAGTCTCTTGAATTAGCGAGCGATTGCGTCCTGCTGGGACATGTTTCAGAGGTGCCAGGAGTAGGTCTGGGAGGTGGCAGATTCAGCACCAGCGACGGCATCGTAGCCGAATGCCGGAAGAGTCAGCAGCGAGGGAGGTCTCCGAGTATCTGCAGCCGTGGCATCGAGAACAGACAGCTGAGGTCTCCCAGAGCAGGAAATAAGTGAAGAACTCATCAAAGACTGGTGAGCTTTTAATTTAATTCCTTTATTTTCCAGTTTAAATTAAGAAAGACTTTAATGTTAACTATATCCTGACTTCTTTGTGTTTCTACTCATTCTATGAGGGTAATGCTTAACTTTTTAAGTTTGTTTCTTTTATTACTTCGTACCTTAGTTTCTTGTCCCTAGGTACTTTTGTACCCAAGGTGGTGCCATGTGTGGCAACATTATACACTGTTCACTGTACTCCTGTACTTCTGTACTTGAGTACACGTGGCGATAAAATCTAAATCTAAAATCCTTGTGCGTCCTTGGGCTAATTTTGTGTGTTGCTACAGTCCATGAGATACAACATTGCTCTGAAGTTTGTCATGTGGTGCTTCTGGTAGTCCGCAAACAGCACATCAGTAGCATTACCAGTATCAAAGCTCTCTGTTAACTTATCAAAAAAGTCCAACACAAACATAACACTTAACAAATCTTTGCTGGCTCGCTTTAATTAACCCATAGGCTAGCTTCTTGTCCAATGGGAAAGGGGGCACTCTTGGACCTGGTTTTTGGCAACAATGTGTGCCAAGTGGAACAAATGCCAGTAGGGGAACACATGTACCAGACAGTGATTGTTATATCTTACAGTGCAGATTGGTTATGGACAAAAGACAAATAACTGACCCAATAAGAAAATAATTAACTGGTGGATCACCAGCTTTGGTGGATGAGAAGAAAATTGGCTCAGATCAATTGGAATTAGAGATTGCAGGCAAAACATTAGCTAAACAATGAGCTGCATTCAGAGAAGAGAATAGAAAATTGATAAGGAGTGGGTATTGAATAGGCTATCTGTACTTAAAGTTAATAAGGCACAAGAACCAAGTGTGAGGCATCCAAGGATATTGCCTTAGGGACTATGGTTTTTTTTTCCCATCCCAAATGATTGTTTCTAAAAGCTTCCCACCCCCAGAAGTGTAATTGACTGGCCTTAGTAGCAGGACTTGTCTTTACACCCATTTTAGAATAACTATGGAACATCTGCAATTCTACACTGCTCAGGCGCCATATCCAAGTCTACGGAAGACTGGAAAGTTGTGTCTAATTCATCTGTAATTTGCACTCTCACTTCCCTCAACATCCTTGGATGCCTCACACTTGGTTCTTGTGCCTTATTAACTTTAAGTACAGATAGCCTATCCAATACCCACTCCTTATCAATTTTCTATTCTCTTCTCTGAATGCAGCTCATTGTTTAGCTAATGTTTTGCCTGCAATCTCTAATTCCAATTGATCTGAGCCAATTTTCTTCTCATCCACCAAAGCTGGTTATCCACCAGTTAATTATTTTCTTATTGGGTCAGTTATTTGTCTTTTGTCCATAACCAATCTGCACTGTAAGATATAACAATCACTGTCTGGTACATGTGTTCCCCTACTGGCATTTGTTCCACTTGGCACACATTGTTCCCAAAAACCAGGTCCAAGAGTGCCCCTTTTCCCATTGGACAAGAAGCTAGCCTATGGGTGCTTTGGTCTGGTTGAGGAGACATAGCTGCTTCCCCTCCCTACTCAGACTTCTGATCAAAATCTGAGGCGACTCAGGCCAATTCTGGACTAGAATCTTCCTCTGAGACCAACATGCTGGCTTCAACTTGAATATTTTAAACAAGCAGTAGCATGCCTTCAAAAACTAACAGTTTTAGAAATCAAAATAATAGTGTTCTAAAAATAGGTGAGGATGTGTTGTTTTTTTCTATGTATTTGATTGGTGTTGGTCTTTCTAGGAATGTGTAAAATGTCCACTGAGCTGCAGTTGTATTATTACTGTATGATACAAACAATGTTACCCAATGTCAGTACCATTACATTTAAATGATTGGATATTATTAAGTCTTCTACCTGTTGGTTACAATAGAGTCGGGATGGATCAAGCCAGGCATACTGTGGGCCCTTTATGTTGGGTGCCATGAGAGCTAAATACCAACTTTTTTCACGCTCTGCGGGTATATTCAATGCATCCATGCTAGGGAAAGGAAAAACAATTGATCAAAGATAGAGGTACACAGAAATTGCAGCACAGAAACAGATCAATCTATTCAACTTGTACATTCCAGTGTTATGCTCCACTTGAACATCTTCCCGCCTTCCTTCATTGTACCCAACAGACATATCCTTTCATTTCTATAATATAAATGTAGTTTTAGTTTTTGGAAGCTCTTACAGTCTCAACACAAGGAATTTGAGCATTCTCTTCATTCCCTGAAAACAACAGGTTTCCATTCTTATTGTCTGAACTCTGTCATAATTGTGGTAGGCCCAGGAATACCTAACTCTTCCTCCTTCATGTTGAAAACTGTTGCTCGTGTTTTAACCTTCTTCCCTGTGAAATACTGGAACAAGATAATCAGTTTCCCATGTCTGTTATATGAAAACTATCTCTGTCTTTTATAATATTAATCGCTTGCGAAACCAAAACCAAATATTGAGAGAAAGATTGGTTCTTACTTAGGTGAAGATCAATGGTATCTGATCAGCTCGAGGGCCGCGGCAGTGTCTGTGTCAAAAGTTGTAACCTAATCTAGGGTCAGCTGTAAAAATAGTTTAACTCCACCCAGGAAGCCTTAAATAGGTTTCAAGGCTGGTCAAGACTGTCTTGACGAATAGTGTAACTACACCAATTTTAAAAAAGGCTAATGTACTGCTTCTCAACATTTGACTTAAGAGAGATAACTTTTCCAGTTCTTCTATAACTGTTTTGCATTTTTAGGATTTCAAATAAATGCAGCTCTCATTAATGTTCCCAGACCCACGAGATTGCAAGGTGAATGACTTGTGTTAGTCAGCATGTGCGCACGTGTGTGTGTGTGTGTGTGTGTGTGTGTGTGCGCGTGTGTGTATGGTGTTAGTGGGACCAGTGATCTTTACACTACCACAGCTGCCAGCATGTGGTATTACTCTGATCACCATTACTGGCATTCAGTGGTGGCTTAATCTCTGGGCACAGATCTGAAGTAGTTTGCTACCATCAAACCTCCTTTGTCAATACTATTTCCAAGGCTATGTAGTGGTTACTGGGAGAGGATATACCAACATAGAGTATACACTGTTCTAAGTTAACAAGGTTTATTGCAACTACATTCTAGTCAGGCATTATACTAGGATCTCAAACAGCTGATATAGATACCACTACGCCCTCTGAAGACTAAAGTAGAATTTATTGCCTCCACTGACACTGTGTGTCGCATCAGTAGATTGAGTACAGCTGATATAACATAAACATTAACCCCTTCAGAACCAATACCTTACACGACACAGCGTGCAGAATGTTCCTGTCACTGGTATGGTGAGAATGACAGCGAGTGAGATGACTAAATCAGGCAAGGATGTAAAACTTGGATTCTCAACATTATTCAGCCTATGCTAGTACCTATATAAGAGGAGAGAGGGAATTAGCGTAGAGAAGGTGGATAAAAGCTTGTTTGGAAGAAGGAAGAGTTAGCATTGCTGGTAATAGGAGAGGAGCACAGCATAGCACATCTTGCTTGCATTAATACTATGGTGAAAAGCTGAAAATTGCACAAGATAGCTCTCCCTGGGCCATGTTGTGAATGACACTGTGAAAGTGCCTGGACAACACCTTTGAACAGCTAATGGGAAAATTCTGGCTGTGCTTGTACCTCCAGTGTTGGAACTTAGAGATTCCTTCTGTTACACCACAGAATCTGAAGGCAGCTCAGTATATTTATACCTTTCGTGAACTTTCCACTTAGAGTCACAGAGTCATACAACATGGAAACAGATCCTTCGGTCCAACCATTCTACTCGAACATGTTCCCAAACTAAACAAGTTCCACATTGTTCCATATCCCTCCAAACGTTCCCTATTCATGAACTTATCCAAATGTCTTTTAAATGTTGTAACTGAACCTGCATCCATCACTTTCTCTGGCAGTTCATTCCACACGCGAACCACTCTCTACATAAAAATGTTGTCCCTCATGTCCTTTCTTAATCTTTCTCTGTTCACCTTAAAAATATGTCCCCTAGTTTTGAAGTCCCTCCCCACCCCATGCTGCCTAGGGAAAAGACCCTTGTCATTCACCTTATCTATATTTTTCTGCCTGTTGTTCATACTGTATTAGGATGAAAAGAAAAGTTTTTAGAATTTGCCTCCAAAGAGGCAGAAACTTTTCTGACTCAAGTGCTGGCTTGGGCTGGATTTTGTTTTTCAGATTATTTGGATGGTTGTTTGCCAGAGAACACAAAACTTACGCCAAAGGTCAAATGTTCAGACAATAACTTTGCAGTGCGTTCAGACAAAAAGAAAGTGAGCTTACTTTGCAATCAACAAGGATGCTTAAAATGTTTTAATGTGTGTATATACAGCAATTTACAGAAATTGGTTAACAATTTCACTGCAGCATTACCCACAGGAGATCTGGAGCTTGTGTGAACGGGGCAAATAACAACAATTCTTCAAATCATTGGGTCTTGAACTGAATGCGTTGAAAGTATGAAACTGTGCTGTGTAAAATAAAGTTTCAGCTCCAGCAAGGTTGATTGATTGCAGTTAAGACTTATCATACATTTAAACTTACATTACAATGGACGTGAGCTAACTGTTTTCATGTTCTTATTATTCCTATTGAACTATCAGTTCACATAGGCACTTTAACATAAGTAACAGCCTTGCTCAATTAAAACAGCCTGAAAACACATTGGCCAAATGTCTGGAAAAAGATAAAGAAACCATTTCTTCTTAGTTTGGAACTGCAGAACTTAATTTAAAAATGCACACAAAAACAATGCAGCCTTTCCCTTTATAGAATATTAAACAATGCTGGAAAGCAGACTCTGTTATTCTGTTGACAGTGATCTATTTTATCTGATTCTGTATTGCTATGTAATACCAGTCTCAAATGAACAAAGAAATTTTTAAAATTTACCTACTTGACTGTCGTTTATTCCTCAATTAGTGTTTCTCCACTTTGAGAAAACTTTCCTGAAGAAGATAAAAGTAGCAATTACTTGAAGCTTCTTTTCTCGGAGATTATCAGTTCTCTTTCTCTGGACCTTGTTCATCTCCCCTTATGTACAATTAACCTATGGAGTAATGCCATGGGATCAAAGTACTCTGATAACCAAACTGCTCAGAGTTAATTTTGAAGATTTCAAACTCGCTAGATCTGTTAATTTTAAACTCAATGTTACCGATCATTGGACATCCATGTGAGGGTTTGGGGAAATACCTTGTGAAAAATGTAGAATTGAAATTGCTGTTTGTGCTTCTGTAATTCCGATAGATTGGGATTTTAAACAAAGCCTCTCTGAATCTAATACTAATTCAATGCACTTCTTGCAGTTTCTCAGCTATAAACTTGAAGATTTCTCTGGCAGAATGTCATGACATGGGTGGGCATCGATTTCCTGCCGCATTGCAACCATGTAAAGAGTTGTAGCATCCATTTAAAAATGAGCAATCACAAGGGGGATTCATTAAAGGTAAAAGTAAAGTTGCTACCGTAGGGCAGCTCTCTCATTCCGGTTATGAGTGGTGGGGGTCTAACCTAAGAGTCATCAAGCCTCAGGCAAGGGAAAGGCTGACAAGGAGAGTCCTTCATGGTAATCTCAGTCTGTGCAGGAATTGAACCCATTGTGTTGGCAGCACTCTGTATCACAAACCAGCCATCCAGCTAACCGAACTGAGTCATTTGAAAATAGAAAATTAAAACTAACTAGCTATTGGAGAATTGTACTGATTTATGAATTCTGAAGGCATTGAAATTCCCCACAATACGAAGGAAGGTAGAGATGCTACTGTGCGAGTTTAGGAAGAAAATGTAGCACCACAGGGCACTTTATGGAGAGGACAACTGTGTTGTATCTCAGTGAGAAGGTGGCACTTAGGGTCCCTCCATGTATTGCTACCTTGATATGGCAGAGAGGATTATGAACTCCGATGATCCCTTGAGCAATGCTCTTTGGTCATGGCAGAGCCACCAGTGGTGACAGGACTAGGGACAGTTGCCAGTCCAAATGCAGTCCAAAAAGTCCTCAATAGCTGAACAGGAAAAGGATGCTGCTGCATGTCACCAACCATAAAGGCAGAAGAAGGCTGTAGAGGGAAGATGGTCCTGGTCATTGTGGCTCGCGATGTCGCTAAAACCTGACCACCAACAGGTCAAGATTGTTTCAACAAGCACAACGCCCAAGGTTCCTGCAATGGAGAATTAATGATGGGGACAAGGGAGCACTTAATCAAGAACCTGCACATGGACAACAGATATATGAAGGTTGTGGCATGTCTTTGGGCAATAGTATCTGTGATTGTGTCATCCTCTTCTGGATACCTCTTCAAATGATGGCACCAATCAACAAATGTCTTAATGTACATAGTCTTGTACAGTGTGAGCTCTGCACTGTGTATCATTAACACTGGCAGCAAAAAACTTTGCTCCAGAAATACTGAAAAATTAATTATTAAACCTCCTGAAGAAATCCCGCATGGAACAAATTCAAAGTCCAACCTCTAAAATAAATAATGTTAAAATATATTAACTTCTGAACTAAAAATCTAACTTTGAGGTAACTTATCTGAACTAACTGCTTGCTCCAGGGGAACTCTTTCTTACATCCAACTTCAACTATGATTATGCAAACTGAAAAAAAAAAGTTTTCCGAGCTTTGGGTATTTCCCTGAGGAAAACAAAATCAATCCCTGACCCCTCTCCCTGAAAGCAGGATAATGCTCTTCAATGTTTATTTTGTCTGCTCAACAAGCTCTTCCAATGGAAACAAAATTCCCATTGCCATTCCAGGAACTATCTCTCTCATACGGGTTTCAAAAACAAAGGCATAGCTCAAGAAATACCGACAAGTTAATTGTTGAACCATCTTGTACACACAGCCCAAACCCAAATACCACTAATTCAAAATCCAAACTTTAAAACAAATGATGTCAAAACTTACATACAATTTTAATGAATGGAACATTGTTGAGATGGCTGAAAAGCATCCCTTTGCCAGGTCCTGTTTTTCCAACTTTCAAATGTCAAAAGCTTCAAAGATACTGCAAGCATTTTTGTTTTGACACGTAACAGCATTAATACTTATAGATGGGGAGGAACCTGCTGCCAATTGTGCAGAATGGGAATAACTTGTCTATCAAGCTGCATGATGTCGTAATGCTGAGGCAGTGCAGTGTTAGAAAAGGATACAGAAGGAGGCAAATCCTGAACTCTGAATCTAACTACCTCACAGGGCAAACACATGACATTTCTCGAAGAACTGAAAGTCAAGATTTGGCCTGTTCAGTCACATATGGACCCATGGCAGAAAATTGTGACTGTGAGGAGACATTATCCTCAAATCCAGGGTTAACCAGCACCATTGCTGCTGGTCAATACTATGCCAAGAACCTACTTGACCTGGAATCAAATGCATAAAAAGATGGAAGATAAAATTGCTAGTAATAAGCTACACATCAGCTCAATGGTCTAGAATTCATGCCACAGAATCCCTACAGTGTGGAAGCAGGTCATTTGGCTCATTGTGTCCACATCAACCCCCTAGAGAACAGTCCACCCAAACCCACCACTTCCCACCCTATAACCCTACATTTGCCATGGATAATCTACCTAGCCTGCACACTACACGTAATTTTACATGGTCAATCCACTTAGCCTACACTTCTTTGGACTTAGAACACCTGGCAGAAAACCATGCAGATACAAGGAGAATGTACAAACTCCACATAGACAGTCACGCAAGGCTGGATTTGAACCTGGGTCTCTGGTGCTGTGAGGCAGCAATGCTGCCCATAGTGTCTGTTAAATTGCTAGAACTGTAGTGCAACCCAATTAAAAAGCATTCAATCTACTATACAGTTCCTTCTTTATGATCAGACATGCTCTTACTCTAACAAGCAACATAATACAGCTGTAACTTATAACTGGGCTCCAGGAACAATGACTCATTGAAAGTTTTCATATTATAAATGCTTCCAATCCAACCCAGTTTTATGATGAATTGCCATCTATGATTTTATAAATTGAAATGCGGGACGGAAATGTGATTCTAACTGCCGGGAAATGCAGTGACTCTAAAATACAAATCTGCTTCAAGACAAGAGAATCCATGTGAATTCTAGGGTCTTTGGACTTGACAAATAAATTCAGCAGAGGGAAAACTTGTTTTTTAACAACACAGGAAGATTTATTAAAAATAAAAGTATGAAACTGAACACCAGATAGTAGTCTACTGGTTGCAATGGACCTTAATCCCTGAGCTATCCTTGGACATGGGGCAGGTTACTCAGCTGAGAGCTTGCTGCTTCTTCTTTCCTGTGTCTTGCAGTCACATTGCTTCTTCCTTATGTTGCTATGACCTTTAACGTTAGTGTAAGGCAGTCTGCTGTGGTGTTACATGAAGGTGGGGTCTTGGCTCTGCCCTTTCATCCTGAATCCAGTGTGGAAATTGCTACATAGCTACTGAAAGCTTCTGGAGGTGCATGACAGCTCTGTGATGGCCCATGTCAGTTTCACTCCGTCCACATGACTACAGTTCACATTCCAGTTGCAAAACAGGTCTGCAACGGCTGCTTGCTATGTGCCATATGTGACCCTTTTCTGCACTGACAGGTAAATCCTGTATACCTTTAGAATGTGACTGTTTCTTTTGGTAACACACCCGCCAGCTTAACTGGTCTTTTTTTGAGTGAGCAACATAATCAAGTTTAAACTGACGTTTTGTACGCGTACTTCAGCGATCCAAAACAGAAATAAAATCATCACTGTTTCTCAGCAACACTAGATCCGGAACTTGACAAAATTTCTAGCAAAGTTTCTGAAAAAAAGAATCAATGAATGTAAACAAGGTCAAGCTAATGCTTTGCCCTTATAATTGCCGGAGTTCATTGTATTGGCGTGAATAATTTAAAATGTAATTGGTTTCCACGTTCTCTTTTTCTGTCTTGTGAGTTTTCACCATGTGCTGCGGTTGGCTCCCACAGTCCAAAGACGTGCAGGGTAGGTGGATTAGCCGCAGTAAATGTGGGTTTACGGGGATAGTGTAGTGGCTGGGGCTAGGAGGGATGCTGTTCGGAGGGTGGGTGAGGACACGATGGGCCGAATGGCCCCTCTCTGCCCCGTTAGAATTCTCTGATTCTATGATTCCCTAAGGTCTTAGAGAGCTTGAAGGTCCATATTAAAAGGCACCGGGATGTATACCGTTGCACCCTTTCACCCCAAGATTTCACATTATAGGAACTTTTCTCTCCTAAGTTTCTAACAATTCCAATGTTAAACAGGTTACAGTATTACAAAGATGAAATGTTAACATGATTAAATTCTAGATGGTTATAAGTTTAATTCTCTACAGTGGCTTCTATCAGAAGGAAGTGAATTTGTACAGGACAGAGGCTCTCAAATTCCTGCTCACTAACATCCTACATTGGGTGTAAACACAGAGTCTGGGAGTTTAGGAGGAATGAAAGTGTATGAGGCAGGAAGTGGCTCACAAGTTTAAAGTTATCACCATCATTTCTTAGTAATATTTTCTCCACCTTTCCACTCACTAGCTGTTAATATTGGTATACACAGCTCGTTATCATGTTAACACCATTGGAAGAATTCCTGAGTTCTCAATATTGTAACATACATTCCTTTTCCTTTTTTCAAAGGCTTGCTACATGGGCCAGCGGTATAGAAGGGAGAAACACATTACAACATCTGGTTTCACTGCATCTCTAGCAAGCACGAGCAACAACCCTCAAAGAGCTGCAGGAGGTAGAACCAGGTAAATCATCGCGTATGTCAGTCAAGCTTGCAGTACAGGAGGGTCAGCCTGCTGTCTGGAAGACCTAGGCTCATTAAGCTATAGAATTTTAGGATTTAGACTGATCTTTCTCTTCATGTAGTGTCCTTGTTATCTAAGAATTGCTAATCATGTCTCATACCATAATATTACAGTGGGGCAATGTGATGAATTTTTTCATGCAATGTGATGAATTTTTTCATGCAGAGGGCAATGCGTTTATAGAATGAGCTGCCAGAGGAACTGTGGAGGCTGGTACAATTACAACATTTAAAAGACATCTGGATGGCTATATGAATGGAAAGGTTTTAGGGGAAAATGGCCACCAAATGCTGGCAAATGGGACTAGATTAATTTAGGATATCTGGTCAGCGTGGAAGAGTTGGACTCTTCAGGGTCTGCTTCCGTGCTGTACAGTTCTATGACTCCACCTCATTCTGTATGGTGATTGAACTCACACTGTTGATGTTATTTTGTACATCATTCTAGCCGCCTAGCCAACTAGTGTGCTGTCTTATGCTGTTAGATCCTGCTTTTATAAAGAAGAAAGCTTATTGGTTGAATTGGTTGCATGATGGTTGTCAACAGCCTGAGAAAGGGCACCAATGGGGTGATCTCTGTCTATCAATATTTTTCATTCAGCCTGTGACAATTCTGTTCCCTGAATAGTCGCTAAAAAAGCTATCAATGTGCAGGGTCTGTTCAAGAAACCTTTAACATCATTGAATTCCTCTCCGTTCCAAAATATGAGCCGTCTACGAGCAGCATCAGTCATGTTGGCAACTCATCTGTAAAAATTAAATGAAATCTGACGGACCATTAGAGTGATTCAAGGCCTCTTTGATGACATTGAGCTGATCGTGTCTTCACTGTGCCTAACATATATCCCTGACACATGGTCCAAACTAATTGGCGTCAGTATTTGCAGTTTACCACATGTCACCATTAGATGGTGCTCCAATTAAAAGCTGTTCTATACAAACTAACCATTTAGTTGAATTACGTTTCAGCTAATGTATAGCATAAGGGCAGAATTTGCACTCGGTCATGAGGATTGCTTTGACGAAGAGCCAAGAGGAAGCTGAGGGAAAAATGATTGAATGCCCTATCGAAGTTTGTCTGATTCCCTTTCCATATAAGTCAGGCTCCATTTTGTGCTTGCTTTCCATTTACTCAGCATGTGCAGACACAAACTGGATTGTTTTTCCCATTCTTTGGCTGGAACAGGTTATGAATGTTCTGGGACTGAACACTGGGTGTGCAGAGTAACAGCACAGAGGTGCTGGCGAGAACTGGGGACAAAGTAATGTTGGGCGCCATCTGTACTTGGAGAAATTGAGTTACCATTAGGAAACAATGTCATGTAGGTGAGAAAGAGTTGGGTACAAGGAATGATCCTCAGGAGAAATCTAAGTTGTTGGTGAAGTGGACAGAAAGGTCAGTGCCTTAGAGGTTTCTTGTTGTGATTGTTGAGGAGGATGATGAGGGTGGTGCCTATTGACCCACACTCTAGTCATAGGCTAATTTGTGGCTATCAGTTACAGCAGGATTAATGCTGTAAAATTTAGGTAATTGGGAGATATTCGGGAAACAGAAGGGGAACATACTGGAATGATTTATTTATTGCTAGGAGGAGCAGAGGTAGAAATATAACGCCATCCCTCGATTTGTTATCTTCCAGTCCAGGAAAGCCTTCTCTCTGCCCAATATGGTTGCAGCCCAGAGCTAGCAAGCCGCACTGGGAAGTGTGTTCAGAGATACACAAAACCATGTGTACGTTATTGAGATGCAGTTCATGAAATGGACCCACTATCCCATTAAAGCTCACAAGTGATCAGTCCCCTGAAGGCAAATTTCCTGGTCAGCAACTGAGAAGTTAAAGCCCAACTTCGTCTTCCACATTACAAGTTGTTCGAATTTCTTTTCTGCACATTTCCTGGACTATAATTCCAAAGTGGCAGAACTCTTGCCTCTGAGTCAGCGGATTGTGGGTTAAAGTCCTACTCCAGTGTGGTATTGAGAAATTGTTGTTCTGTCAATAGCACTGTTTTTCAGATGAGACATTGATTCTTGGCTCTAGCTGCTATCCTGTGTGGTTAGAAAAGACCCCACTACACTGATTAAAGAAGAGCAGGAATGTCCTACTGATGTCTTCGCCAGCGGTTTATCCTCACCCATCACTTAAAACAGATTATCTGATTATTCACTTCAATGCTGTTGTAGAAGAGTTCATTGCCAAATCGGCTGCTATGTTTTCTACTTTACAACAGGGATTACACTTCAAACACAGTTGACTATAAAAAAACTTGACACATCCCGAGTACAACATTTTCTTTCTGAAATGATTGCTTTGCTACGTGATGGTACTTGTTAAAGCTTGTGATGGTGCCCTGTTATTAGGAGCATGCATTCCATATTCAACGTAATTTTTTTTTGTAACTTATTGTATCTAATGCTTGAAAACTTTCTGCCTCCCTTGAGTGTGCCCCTGAAATCATGCCATCAAAGGAAATGCTTAATACAGTTTCATTCACTGTTAATCGCAAGAGCACAGTGCAAGCTGAAGACAGAAATGCCACTCGTTCAGTGTAGCCTTGACTGATTTCTAATAGGCAAAGTGGATTAGAGTAAGGCATGGAAGGAATTTTGGTAAATCGGATCATTGGTTAAGAGCTGAATTTTTGTCTAATTAACTGGCTGGTTAGGCTGTTTAACAACTCCTGCACTTACAAGGCACTGAATCTACCAGTACGCTGATCATTTTCAATCAGATTAAATCACAGAAGCTTTTCTGTGTATCATTATGGCACCAAACCAAAGCAACAATATTCTATGTTGGACGGAGAACAAAGTATTCTTTCTGTAAAAGCCATGTCTTCAACTGTTGATACCCGTTTAGTGTAAATTCCCAGGAATGCACATTGAATCATAACTGAAAATTAAAGCCACTCATTTAATTGAGAGTCTAATCAAATAATTAAAACTCTGCAATCTGAAGGACATTTATGCCAATGAAGATTTTTCGTAAAAAATGTATAAATGCATTGAATTTTGTGGAATGATTGCACTGAAATGAAGATATATGTTCTCCTTGCATTCTTCAGATACATACAGGAACAAAAGTATTAATTTATCATTTTTTGATGGAATCGCTACCTGTTATTAATTCTACACTTCATAAATTCTGCTGGTGTTGGCTCTGGTACATCAATATCAGTATCCAACATTTAATTAGTGATGTTGCTTCTGTCCTATCTTTCTCCCTTGATTTGAAAAGACAGACTCTAAGATTTGCTCTGTGACTATGACAGAATTTCTATTGTGCTTTTGCTTTGCTGTGTTTCTCATCTTATCCTTTCTCTACTGAGTTCAAGAGCCATCCCATCTTCCCTGAACATTCGCTTCCATATAAACCCATTTTCATGACCACCCCTTCAATCTTGCCATATTCCATGGCCTGTCAATTACAGAGAAGGCAAACTCTGACCAGCCTTTTTCACAATCACTCTCCTAACCTTTCAGTTTCACATCCCTCACTGAAAAAGTCTCCCCTCAAAAACTTACTTAAACTTACATTTTAGAGTGATTTTTAACCATCCCCTGGCCACCATACTTCTGTAGATGGTGATCATTTCAATCATTCCTATGTACCTTCTTTGATGCTCCTGGTCTCAGGTAAAACCTTTTCTTTCACCCATCAGGGTTAGTTCTTCTTATATGATTCAAGTCTTCTAATGCACATTTCTAAGAGGTACAGACTTAAGCCTGTCTGGCACATGTCTGGCACAGCCAATTATCAACCGTTCAGGTTAGGCAGCATCAATCAGGTCTTGTTGCCCACTAGCAATACCAATGAGAGCTCCAGGATCAGTTTGAGGAGCAAAGGTAATCATCAAGTTCTTCTCTCCACCCCTTACACTCCACTTCCCTGCCCATTCCATTCACTTTCAGTATCCCATCTGAAGAGTTTACTAATTGTCACTGACACTGAAGCCATCCATTTGCTTATGCACTCTAATCCAAATTTCCCACAAGATTCCTCCCTGCTCAAGCCCTGAGCCTGTATCTCTTTCTTGATTCTTTTATTTCTCTCTCACACTTTCCATCTCCAAATGCACTAATTCATTTTACTTGTTCAGTTGAAGCCATCTCCTAATCTCAACTCCATTTCAAAAAATGTTGACTATCCAATGTTATTCCCTGGTCCCACTCAACCCAACATGATGGACAGCTCCCTCTCCTCAGATGCTTTTTCTCTGAGATTTTAAAACCATAGTCAGTAACCTCTTCTTCAAATAAATCAAACCCCAGATTTCTCTGTCCTTGGAAACTCCTTCCCATTCTCAACTTCCCTTTCCTTTTCAAATTATTGAACATGTAGCCTTTCAAACTCATTTTTATCTTTCTTGAGGCTCACGCTCTGAATTTCTCCAATCAGGTTTCTGCCAATCCTGCAGCATTAGAATGACTCTAATCAGAATCACAAATAACTTACACGGTTGCTGGGGCAATGTTGCACTATCCCTTCCATCTTCCCCAAAATCTCTTCTCCATTATTCATTCAGTTGTTCTGCCTTTGTATGGTTCCACTCTCAACTATCTATCCTTACATTATTGTCAGTTTCAATGGATACATTGCGCATTTTAGCCTGATTGTAGAAATTCCAAAAAGTTGCAAGTCAAGATAATATCCTGTTCTGATAGTCAGTCCCTTAATGCAAGGAGGATGCTTGCCACAGAGCATGTCCCATCCTGTGTAAGGAATTTTTTTAACATGGGGAAGTGTTGCACTGCAGTGTTGTGTGCTGACAAAGAGGCTTCTCTGTTCTTACCTCGTTCTACTAGCATATTGGAAGAATTTCCAGGTTGATAATCACCCTGTTGAAGCACATCATGAACACACCCTTCATGGTGCTGGAGTCGAAATGAACCCAGAATGGAACATGAACCTGGAGTGGAATTTGAACTAGGAGCTACTGGCTCAGAGACAGAGACACTACCAATTGTGCCGCCAGAGCCTCAGATAGTTATACACTGTGAAGAATTAAAGATAAATAATTTAAGAATGAATATGAGATTTACAGGAACTTTCTGTATATGCTTGGTTCTGTTGTCTCTCATTGGCTTTCGTGTTTGTGTATTAATGCAAAACTAATTCAGGCATATTTTGTTTTGCAATACAGTAAATACTAGTTCTATTTGGTAGTGTCAGTACTGATCAACAGTGTTTATCCTCCTCTTGCTAACTTTTCCATCCTCCTCACCGGAAAGCATTGACATCTTATTGAGATACAGTTCCAATGACTTTCAAATTTGTATCATTCACAAGTTAGCGCTGTCAGTCAGTGCTGGCAGATTCGTATTGCCAAGTGTAATTCTGTCGTCAGCTGACACTCTTATGTGCCCACATCCAGCAATGATCATTGGATAGAGGAAGAAAGAGGAAGCTATTCCTAACTCAGTAGTGCCGATGGCAGTGCTAGTTTCTTTACCACGCTGCCAAGATCAGTTAAATCAGCAAAGATCAAGGATTGATTTGGGTACTTTACTTGCCTATGTGACTTCGTCACTCAAAATGCATGGAAAATGGAAACAGAAATGGAGGTAAACCATTCAACTGATGGATTGCTCTTCAATAGCTTCATGATACACCCATATTCTACCTCCATCCACTCACCTTGGCTCCATATTCTTTGATAGCTTTTGTTCTGGTAATTTCTTCAAAATTATTAATTAAGCTAGCCTTTAGAGCTTTGTTCTGAGAGGGAGTTCTAAGCCTCGGTGTGAAGAAATGTTTCCTAATTTCTCTCTTGAATGGCCTACGGATCCATAAATGAACCTGTCAAATGTTATTTAATTTATTCATTCATGGGACATGGGCATCGTTGGCATGGGCTTGCAATTATTCTCCATCCCTAGGCTCCCTTGAGAATGTGGTGGTGAGTTGCCTTTTCAGATGCTCCAGTCTATTTGATGTAAGTAGACTCAAAGTGCTGTTAGAGATGGAGTTCCAAAATTTTGACTCAATGACACTGAAGAAAAGGTGATATATTTCCAAGCTAGGATGGTGAGTGGCTTGGAGGGGAACTGCAGGTGGCAATGTTCCCATATGGCTGCTTCACCCGTCCTTCTGGATGGTAGTGGTCATGGGTTTGGAATGCGCTATCTAGAGACCTTCGATGAGTTGTTGCAGTGTTGCATGTTGATGGTACACACTGAAATCTACACATGCACTACATGTTTGTTGGTAGTGGAGGGAGTAATTATTTGTGGATGTAGGGCAAATCAAACAGGCTGCCTTATCTTGGATGGTGTCAAGCTTCTTGAGTGTTGTTGGAGCTGCAGCCATCCAGGCAAGCAGGGACTATTCTATCACAGCCCTCACGTGTGCCTTGTGGATGGTGGGCAGGCTTGGGGAGCTGCAAGGTGAATTACACACTGCAGGATTCCAATGCTCTGACCGACAATTGTAACCACTGTATTAATATGGTCCAGATCAATGTCTGCTTAATGGCAATCCCCAGGATGTTGATAGTGAGGGCTTCAGAGATGGCAACGTTACAGAATGTCAAAGGATGATGGTTAGAAGTTCTCTTGTTGGAGGTGGTCATTGCCTGGCACATGAGTGGCACAAATGTTACTTACAACTTGCCTGCTCAAGCCTGGCTATTGTCCAGGTCTAGCTACATTTGGATATGATCTGCACAGTGTAAGGAGTTATGAATAAGATTGACCATTGTGTAATCAGCAGTAAACATCCCCATTTTAGATTTTATGATGTGGGAAAGATCATTGATGAAGCAACTGAAGATGTTTGGGCCAAGAACACTGCCCTGAGGAACACTTATAGGGATGTCCTGAAGCTTAGTTGACTGCCCTGAACAACTACAATCAAGTTTCTTTGTACGAGGTATAACTCCACTCAGGGGCAAGATTTTCCCCAATCTCCATCGACTTTAGTTTTGTTAATGCTTCTTGACGCTGCGCTCAGTCAAATGTGGACTTGATGTCAAGGACAATTACTCTCACCATCTCTCTGCAGTTAATGTTTTAAAAAATTAAACATAAAGCGTAATAAAGAAAGAAGAAAACAGTAGAGCTGTAAAGGAAACTCAGAGGTAAACAAGAATTTTCTTGAAATTTCCTTTGATCTTCTGCAGTAACTGAAGGCAACAAGTCCAGGATAAAATGGAACTGACAATCAACAGGAATTTTCCACTAAACTGGTGGCAGTGGATTTGCAAATGCATGTAGAAAAATCCACATTAGAGTTGGTAAACTCAAGCCATGATAAACACTGGGGATGTGCTGATTATGTGTTATATTAGCTTTGAAAGCCACTCAGGCAGATTTCAACTTGGCATGTTGACATAACACTGGCAGCTTGGAGCGAATGCCTGTTATAGAAACCACGCAACTCAATGAAATGAAGATCGGATAGTTGCTGCAATGGGGATTCCACAACTCTAGGAGCAAATCCAGTCAGGAAGTTGAAAACCCACTTCAGTGTGTGTTTACCTGTGGATATATTAACCTGGTCCAACTATTCCACCCGACGATATCACTGCATGTACTGTACCATAATTTGATACTGAGTCATTAATCACATCTTTCCTCTCTTCAAGGCATCTCCTTGTAAGCAGTATCAACGGTCTACAGAATGTCAACTTCCACACTTAGTGCACAATGTTCCAGCTATGTTTGGGATTTTTATCATTGCTTTGGGAACTATGTCCTACAAATCTGTTTATTTTTACTAGGAGTCAGGTTTTCTTAATGACAGTCATCCAAAGAAATATTGGATGCAATTTTATAAACTCATATTTTATACATTATTTTCTATTAGAAATTCATCTGAATTTAAAATTTGACATAGTCGTGGTGTACTTTCTCTAATCTATTCACTTCTTCACTTGTGTTGTGAAAGTGAATGAGATACGCTTCATCGCTTGACATAACTGGACTGTTTCTCTCTTCCAATGGCTGTTCTGGAATGGTTTCATAAGCTGGAATCTGCAAATTAAAAGGCCCAGTTTTAAGATTGCAAGTTGCAAATAGGTTATAAATTTCTACTTTATTTCTATCAAGATTAATATTTTAACTCTACATTTAAAAATAATTAAAGGACAACTTTACAATGTGCTTCTGTAATACAATGCTAAAAACAAAAATGAAGGAATGTTTCAGTTCAGTTCAATTCTGAGGAAGGGTCACTGGACCTGAATCTTTAACTCTGATTTTTTTCTTCACAGATGCTGCCACACCTGCTGAATTTTTCCAGCAACTTCTGTTTTCGTATTTGTAAAATGTGTCCAGTCATCCCCTTTTTAAGAATCTGATATTAAATAATTGATTTTTTTAAGCAAATTGGTGTACTTTAGTCATTTTCTTCATAAATTAAACACTTTATTATGAAGATAGTGCTTTAAAAGCACCTGATGATGCATAAGAAATGAATAGCAAAAATAGTGGAATCTAGCAACATCACCTGGAGGCTTCATTAATTTTGTAGGCAGAACCAGATCCTAAAAAATGTGAATGTTACTTTTCAAAATTCCCTGCTCTTTTGCACTGACATTACTGATTTGTATTCCCCATTGCATTCATATTATGAGAGTAAATGCCAGCTTCAAACTTCAGGATTGCACATGTGTTCCACCTCTCCAGAAGATGCCAGAGCCTTTCAGAGGTATGTTTTCAGTGAAATCAGTAGTCTACTTAGCACAAGTTTCCAGTCTTCATGTGTGAGCTAAATAGTGAGTGTTAGCAACCACATATAAAACATCACCAGCGCACTCCATTATTTAACTCATGCACCATTTCCAGCAGGTACTGTTGAGTAATAAATGCAACCAGAAGTTTAGCTGGTTTTCTCCCTCTTTGTTCCTTAGCTGCCTTGATTCTAGCCTCTATAATTCAATCTTTAAGCCTGCTGATTTTTATTTGTCAATACTGTTCATTTGTCCTCAGCAATGTTACTTTTGAGATGATCAAGTTGTCTACTTCTATTATCCACCAGAGATGCCAGAAGAAATGGGATGTGCACATTAAGTGGCTTACTTTACATAATCAATACATTTTTGAGGGGCATTAGATCAGTTGCAACAATGGCTTCATTTATCTTTCTTTGTATTTTACTTAGGAAATGTCAAGAACTGAATCATGGTTAGATGGTATTACCCATCTTGATGTTTAATATATTAGGTGTTCAGGACTGATAATTCATTCCATGAGTTAGAAATTATTTAGAAGAACAAAAAGTGTCCAGTTCTCACTGAGAAGTTTGTTGGTGCCACTATTTGTCTTATTTTAAAAGATCCATTTATGAATAATGAGGAATACGGAATTGAAGGCAGGGATGATAAAAGCTGCATCTTCCAATACACGAATAGATGCCTTCTTTAATTTTCACAAAACACAAATGATGACTTAAACTCAATGGTATAGGCTGAGGCCTCAGTACCTTGATGCTAAAATTTGTTTGAATTATGAGGAAGATTGTTTTGCAAGATTATCACGAATATAAAGTGATAATATTCCATTCTGTATTAACTGGAGCCATTATAATCATTATTTAAGATTTCCACAAAATCACATACTGGTTACAGCACAGAATTGGCCATTGAGCCCACTATGTCTGTGCTGTCCCTCTGAAGAAGCAATTCATTCAGTGTCATTCCCCCACCTTCTCCACCTAGCCCTGCACATTCCTTAACTGTTTTGAGCCTGGCCTCTACACTTCATTCTTTAAACGTTCGGACTTTCCATTTCCCTCTTGAATAAAATTGCTTCCAGGCAGTCTATTCCAGATCTTAACCTGGAGCGATAGTGGTGTAGTGGTAATGTCACTGGTAATCAAGTCACTTCTAAGCAACTGTTCTGGGAACACGGGCTTGAATCTCACCATAACAGATGGTGAAATTTGGATTCAATTTTAAGAATTTGGAATTTAAAGAAGGGTAGTCTAATGGTGACCATTTAATCATTATCGATTGTCTGGTTCACTTCTTACCTTTGGGGAAGGAAACCTACTATCTTTACCTAGTCCACAACAACGTGATTGACTCTTCTGGAAAATTAGTGTTCAGCAGTAAATGCTGACCCAGCCAGCAATGCCCACATCCCATGAACAAATTTTTAAAAATTACTGCATAAGAAGTTTTTTTTTTCTCAGGCCACCTCTCTTGCAAAGTGATTCTTTTGCCGATATTCTTAAATCAGATGTAACCTACTCTGTCCAGGCCTTTCCTGATGTTGAAAACTTTAAGGCATCCACAACATTACACTCTCGTATTTTGAACAAAACGTGTGAGTGCAGTATCAGGGGCTTTCCTTTGGAGAGAGGATTTCATTCATGAAATAGAGAGATTTGCGAGGAGTTTTGTAGTGAGACCTCAGTAGTCACTTGCGAGAACAAGGTTGTGAAGCTTCAGCCGTGCTTCCTCTGACACAAATGAAATCATCTGTTTCAGATGCAAGAGGGATTCAGCTTTTATAAGGAAATTTAATGGTTGTCAGATTTTCTAGCACCTTAGTGTGTATATCCAATATTTGTCATTTTATTTCCGTTTTAGGTCTTCTACGTGGACTTTGGAGATCTCAGCTCTTGTCTGTTAAATGATACTGCAATTCTTTCTCATTTTGAATAAAATTCACAAAAGTTTTCCGAGTTTGTTTCTGCTTTCAGGGTACAATCAGTTCCAGTGTGTATACATCACAGCACACCTCTTTGCAAACACATTGAATTCAAACCCAGGCTCGCTGACACTCACTGCTGATGATCGCCTCTTCAGTCGGGGGGCATCCCGGATCTTTATGAGCTTCTTATCTCGATTCGAAAAGGACCGGTCGGCGAGGCATAAAACTCGCCCTACCGTCAGGCTAGGAGCACGTCCGAGTAACTCACTGGACGTGAAGGAGTTGGCCGTCTTCAGTAAGTGCTGCATTAGGCTCCTTTGCTGCAACTTGCTCCTCCTGTAAAAGTGAGCACTTTAGTCCGCCTGATGCAACAATTGCTGGCTCTGTGACTCTGTGTTCGAACATTTCCTGTAACAGGGTCGTCACCCCAACGACTAGACTATGTCAAATCGCATGAGACCTTTACCAACACCCCATACTGAGGTATAGAGGAAGAACAAAAAACAGACGTTGCTGGAAAAGCTCAGCAGGTATGGCAGCATCTGTGAAGAAAAAGATCCTGTTCCCGATTTACAGCATTTGCAATTCTTTCGGTTTTTGTAGAGGAAGAACTTGCATGGCCTAGCCAATTAACTCCAGCACACATGAATGCCAAATATGCTCGGAGACAGCAAGAACTGCCGATGTTGGAGTCAAGAGACAACAGTATGGAGCTGGAGGAACACAGCAGGCCTGGCAGCATCAGAGCAGCCGGAAAGTTGATGTGCTCGTCTGATGCCAAATATGCTTATCTTTTTAAACATTTATGTGTCTGTATAAAGAGACCCTTTCAATTGCAATCATTGCTGTCAATTTGTTGTCAACAGGCAGGAACAAATACATTATTTTAATTATTGTGTTAATAATTGATATGAAATCAATGGTGTGTTTATTATATAAATGGGAAACAGTAAGAAAATTGAGCTATGAGAGAGCTTTAATAATTTAACCATGCATCAAAAGTAAACCAAACCTAACAAAAGTATTTGAGAGTATTGCAGGACTCTCAGAAAATGTCTTATATATAATTTTGCACCTTACTATAGGCTGTATTTCCTTCACTGACAATGAGAAGGAACAAGATAATATTTTCCACTTGCATCACGGTCACTGTGTTACTTCGTGTTCTGTTGCCATTACAAAATGCAAGTTTATCCAGTTGCATTGGCCCAATATGAGAAATAATAGTACACCAAGGGCTGGGGAAGTTTCCTAAAATTTTACAAATGTCGAGTCCCTCAACCAGTCAATCATTGTCCTCATTTTGGTTGTTATTGCAGTGTGCAATAGGGGGTGTACTTTACAGTGGGGCTGCAAAGCAGTTCAGAGGAAATTAAACTCATCCAATTTTACGTATCAGTCAGACCAAGTAATGATAGCTGATTTCCTTCCCTAAAGCACATTAGTGAAGCAAATAGAATTTTACAACAATTGATGGAAATTGGCACAGTCACTGTTACTAAAACTAGATTTTTATATTAAATAATTTAAACTCCATTCATTGCCGTCGCAAGATTTGAACCTGCGTCAACAGCCTGGATCTCTAGATTATTGTTCTAATGATATTGCCCTCTGCTACCATCTCCCCTAACATGTAAGTTAAGGTGTTGCGGTTAATATATTACATATATTACACAATGGGCTGAATCTTACAATGTGTATCAATCACTCTTTGATTTGGATATTGTCCATTTTTCCTTCCCCTTCCCAGGGATTCTGCATTTCTGGCTTGGTCTTCTGGATGGGGCCTCTCATGAAACACAGAATGCTCTTGTCCTGGATGAATTCCATCAAAGCACAGAATCAGCACTGGAAAAAAGCCATGATACCATTTTAATGGCAGCTAATATTCCAATTAGGTTACAAAGGCACTTTGACAGGATACAGCAAGAATGTAAATGCGTTAGGCATTGGGTGAGGGGTAGGGTGACAAATGGTAACTGAGGAGGCAAGTCAGTGAAAGGAGAAGGTGAATAAGTGAGAGGATGGGGTGGCAGGTAAGTGGTAGGAGAATCATGAGTCAGCTCAGGGGAGTTGGGTTCTGGGGTCAGGTTGATAGATGTCAGTGGGGGCTCTGGTTGTAGAGAAGTCAAAGGTTTGTGGAAAGGTCAGTGGTAAGTCAGATGGGGGAAGTCAGTTTTATAGTTACCCAAGAGTAAGAGCAAGTTTTAATCTATTTAACTTCCCCGGGTAACTATCCATATATTTGAGACAAAAGCCTCTGAAATCTCTGACCCTAACAGAGTTGGTGACTTTTTGCAAGGGTTCCAAATGCTTGGTATTTGCCATTAGAAAAGCTTAAACATCTTGGACAATTCCTGCAGAGTCACTGCTTTGGGACTTCTTGTGATCCCGTAAAGCATCCTTCAGAGTAGCTTGCTGCAATGACTAATTTCCAACAGGAGGATATGGGCCAGTATATACTACATCTACCAACATTTACTGACTCTTGTTATTCTGAATCTCCCCTCATACTGACAATGCTTCCTGATTGTCTGAGCCAAGATCCTTTCCTACTGTCCCTGTGTCATCCTTTATTATCAATGCCAATCCTCCACTTTTTCCATTCTACCCATCTTTTCAATTTATTATGAACGTGCAAATATTTATTTCCCAAACTCTTGTAACCATAGATGGAATTTTGTGAGTGTCTTGGCAGTTAACTGGAAAGTAGGAGGGCTGGCAAATGGTTACAAATGATGTTGTGAAGGCTGTTCAATGTCATCTACCTCTGACATGGCATGACAGTGGGTAAGCTGGCAGTCGCTGGCTGAGTGGGCAGTTGAGCCAATTATGTGGTCATTTAATGGTCACTTTCCAAGTTCACAAATATTTGATCCGGCTTGTGAGGACCTGCTGCCAATGCACATTAAAACAGCATCCACCCAGTGTGTGCTAGGCAGGTGAGGACTCTCCTTTTCAGGCACTCTATTACCCATGGAGAACCACCTGGTGATATCAGCCATCCCATCAGCACCAGCAGTACTCCTTAAGCACCACAGTCTAGGCACCCATCCCTCTCCCCACACACTCCAAACAATCACTGGGCTGTCTTCCTAGACCCTACCTGAATTCCCACTGAGGGAAAGGTGTAGAGCTGGATGAACACAGCAGGCCAAGCAGCATCAGAGGAGCAGGAAGGCTGACGTTTCGGGCCTGGACTCAGGTAGTGAATGAGTAGTGAATGAGATTGGCAGTTTTAGGATGTGAGTGGCCTCTTTCATTGGATGGCAGGTCCAGCAATGCCTCCTTAATACGCTGCTGCTGGCAATCTAATGGCTTGGGTCCCATTGCCATCCTAGGTTCTGCTACCCGCTAGTGGGGTCACTCTTAATTTAGAATTGAGCAATGCCGTCTCAGAAAAAATCCCACATGACTGTGTTGTGATGATTCGATTATTTCCATTGTGCCTCTAATTTGTCTATCTCATTACAAGCACTTTGTGAAATCAGGTAAAGAGCTTTTATTGTTATTTTTGTTACTATTTTTTGCATGGAGCCAACTCCCTGATTCGATTATGATCGTTAAACTCCAATCCCATACTGTCTGTATTGACCCAAATCCCTAACCCACTGCCTCAACTTCTCCCTTTAGATTTCCAAAGAACTGACTTCCCCACACATTCTTATGACTAACCCATCCCCGACCCCTTATTAATCTTGTTCTTTATAATGTTCTGACCTGCTGCAATAACGTCTGACACCAAAATGTCTTGTGTTCTGAGGAAAGGTCACTGGACTCGTAAAGTTAGCTCTTTATTTTTCCTCGCGCTGCCAGATCCTACTGAGTTTCTCTAGCACTGTATGTTTTCGATTCAGATTTCCAGTATCCGCAGTTCTTCATTTTATTGCCTGGTGAAAGACTGCTTATAAATGAGCACCTGCTCCAGCGGATGGGTTTATGTTTGGTCTGATGGGCTTCACTAATGGACATGCAAATGACCTAAGCCAAGAACCCATGCAGACTGTCAGTACTTTAATGCCCCATTGTCATAAATGATGCGGAGGTGCAGGTGTTGGACTGGGGTGGACAAAGTCGGAAGTCACACGACACCACGTTATAGTCCGACAGGTTTATTTGAAATCGCAAGCTTTTGAAGCGCACCTCTTCATCAGGCGAAGGAGCTGCGCTGCGAAAGCTTGTGATTTCACACAAACCCGTTGGGCTATGACCTGGTTTCGTGTGACTTCTGACTTTGCCCATTGCCAGAAAGTCAGCGCAGGGGCAGCTCTCTCCAGCCCCGTGCAATCGGGATTTCTCCGAGTGTAGCAGGAAGCTGGTGAGAGTGGTCCCCGAGAAGGGGAGTGCTTCACCCGGAATACAAACTCCATTATGTTGTGTTACCGCAGCCAGAGTGCGCCCTTTAGAGCAGCCCGCTGTCTTTTCTGGGGGGGGAAAAGTCTTCAGCAATACTTGCCTCTGCAATAAATCACGTTCCTTTCTAAAGCTTACTAAAATTCACTGCAATAACCTCTAGTAACCCCTCGCTTTGGTGCCACTCCCATTGTGTGAGGAGTGAATAGAGTCCAGAGCTCAGTGACCGCGAGTTACCCCGCACCCTCTAAAGAAGTTCAAGATAATCTCATTCGACCCGTTTATGCATATTTTGTAAACAAACGGACATTGTAATCAATCGCTCCTTTCTCATTGGCACCATTTAGCCTACAATACAACTCAAATAGAACTTTTGAAACAAGCAACGACTTTAAGCAGATGCATTTATCATAAGCAAAACGAGAAACTTTTGTCTGAAAAATATCCAACACGTGGGAATAACATTAGGAGAAAGCAGTGCACGAGCTCACTCTTCACAATGTATAGGATCTACGGCTGGAGTCGTTCATATTGAGAATAAAAGTGCAGGGAACTGCTGATCTTTCATAGGGAAATCCTTCCTGGAGAAAAGCGATGTTCTGAATAGCAGGCGATAAAATAGAACTACTTTAATTAAGGAGCAATATCTGGATCTGAATTGGGAATGGATACATCGCTAGGCTGTGTTGTCACCGTTTAGCTCTCAAATAAAGTTAAAAAGCAAGCCAGTTCGGGGCTGTACATTGTGCAGCTTTCAAACTCTCGGTCTATTCTAGGTGGCAGCTGTAATTAGCATACTCTCTATCAGGGGATTCCGTAGTTTGCTCCAGAATTAGGTCAGGTTCTTCCCTTATACAGTGGATAATGTGGTAAGGTCCCTGACGGAGGGTACAAGATCGCCTGTTACCTCGTACGATTTTACATCAGTTGCGCTGCTCCTTTCACCACTACGGGGCATTCATGTTTACGAATCCTTCCTATAGGTTGTGAAGCAGAACAAAGGAAACCGGGGGACAGCCAGTGGAATGGCTAAGCACATTTCTCAGACCCCATTACTGAAGGAGAACTTTGTTTTCACCTTTCAGGAGTTTGGCACCCACTCCATTTATTAAACGAATGGAAATAGTGATGCTGGTTGGGAGGGGGGCGGTGGTGGTTGGTGAGAGCCTTTGGAATTGTGCATTGAAGTGATTAAATGTCTGAAAATTAGAAAGCTAAAACTATTGTACAGTATTTTGAAATCTTTCAAATGACTTGTAGACTTAAGAGGCAGACGATTAATTTGTACGAGTCTTAGCACAGGCTCTCGTTTCTAACCAATCCGCTCAGAGATATATAATACATTTGTTCAGGGATGTTCTTACACACGTCTAGAGCAGGTAAGTCCTGAACTCAAACGTCCTGGGAGGGACGCGACACAAGAGCCCTTGTACTCTATTTCACAAGTGTTGATCGGTAATGACAGTCTCAGTGATGCGCCCTAACGACCAAGTGGTTCAAAGTTCATGAAGCATCCTTCCTGCTCATCTAGTAACAGAGCGGTTCTGAAGCAAGATGCTGAAAATGGCTTTATGCCGCATAACTGGGGGGTCACCACCACTGGATCTACAAATTTAGGATGAAAATCTCACTTTACAGCGACGATACGCTGTAGAACCCTGAATCAGAGTTCAACCTTCTAATCCCGAAGGACTTGTATTTACGACACACCTTTCCTTCCCTGATGACGCGCAAAAACGCTTTGCAATGCTCGTTTGGAAAGACTTCTCCCTTGGAAAACGAAGCAGCCACAGAATAAAAGGATTGTGTCAGTGACAATATGGTATGTTTCAGTGATGTCAGTAGACTGTGGCCCTTCTTTCAAATACCACATTAGATCCTTCAAGCGGAGATTAACATCGCTGAAGAAGAGCAATAAAAAGACTTGGGATTTTTTTCTCTCTCTCTGCAAGTTCCGCATCAGCTCACTGTGACATTGCATGGCGTAGGACCGGTATATTACAGTCTGCCCGGTATCAGTATTATAATTACTGATTTCAGAGGGATTGAAATAGGATAAATGCACCAAGAAGCCTTAAATTCACAGGAACATACAGCCGAGAAGGAGGTTCCTCGAGCCAGTCCCGCTATTCAATAAGATCATGACAGATCTCATCATGCCACATTCCCATTGACCCCATCATATTTCACCACCTTTCTTATCAATAATCTACAAATCTTTGTGACTCCATTATCCACTTAATAAATTCCCAAATTTGGACCGAACGGTAAGCGGCAGAATCTGAGGGAGATCACAATCGCTGCTGGGACCCGGAAAAGTCAGGATTAATGCTTTTGAAATGTTGAAAAAATGCTGGCTCTGTTTGCTTTTTACACGCTCTTTTTGGCTATAATGCACGTCCGAGAACATGTTAATAGTCCACAAGCACCCCCAGCCTATAAAAATCTCCATGCGCTTTATCCACAGAAACAACAATGGGCAAACTCCCAACGCACTCAGGTGATGGGGCTTTTAGACCCCAACCCACACGCTCCTTGGTGAACTTCGCATTATTGATCTAAACTGCAGCTTTATTGTAGCACCAGAAATGTACATGATGAAGGAAATCGCTGGCTTCTTTCGGCATCGGGATCTTGCATCTATCTACACAGCATAAAGCAAAACATTCGGCTCCATGTAGTAAACATTGGGACCAGCGGTTAGCACGGACGGAATAAACTAAAACAAAGAACTGAGGATGCTGGAGATCTGGAATAAACAGCAATAAAGAAACACAAATTGCTGGAGAAATTCAGCAGGGCTGGCAGCAACTGAGGAGAGAGAAACGGAGTTAACGTTTCGAGTCCTGTGACCCCTCTTCAAAACTGGCGAAGGGTCACTGAACTCGGAACATTAGCTTTGTTTCTCTCTGCCCAGATACTGCCAGACCTGCTGAATTTCTCCAGCACTTTCTGTTTCTGTACCAGGGAAGGAAATTGCTTTTTGTGACATGGAAGGGCTCTGGAGAGTGAAGGCGGTTGTGAAGTGTGGTTGAGGAAATACTTGAATTTTAATTAACGCCATTGGCAAAACGCAGAAGAATTTTTAAAATACACATTTGAATAGTAAGACGAGGCTTTGATAAATCTTGTTATCTGAGAAGCAGTAACAGTGATGTACTGAAGTGTTTTTTTAAACTTTATTCAAAAAGCTATGGGATGTGAGCTCATGAGGAGTGGAATTCGAAACAGCTGGGCGTGGTGGCGCTCACTATTTCATTTCGCTTCGAGGGAATTTTGATGATTGTGTGTTCACTGCGGATAACTAACTTTTTACTTACTGAAGAGCACAGCCCTTTCAATTTCCAAATGCGAAACACTTGACCAAAATATTGCATTTTAATGTTAAAAACAATGCAAAGTTTTCCAGAGCCGGCGCGTCCCGCAGCGTCTGCACTGTGTTTAATTTTCGTTTCGTTTCAGTCCGATGCCCACCCTTTTTACCGGGTTCAGGTGACGGGATATTCATGTCCAGTGGGTTCAACTTTGAAGAAGATACCGTGCGAATGCGTTCCAGCCGGGCGCAGCAGCAGCCCCTCTGGAAATGTGTGGCCAGGGGAAGAGAAATAAAAGCAAGGAATGGTTCTCCGTTCAGAGCGAGGGGAGGAGGAAGAGGGTGTGTGTGTGAGTTTGAGCAAACCCGGAGGAGGCTGAAGCTGATCGGTCCTCAAACATCATCCGATCTCTGATCGCCAAGGAGATCAGTGCATGTCCCTCCTCCATCTCAGGCACTGGAGACTTTATAAAGGAAGTGGGGAGGGGGCGAGAGGTGGTCTGCGAGGTAACTGGCGGTCAGAAGGGGGCTGAGCTGGTGCAGTTTCCGCTGCTGAAGGCTCCCCGGTAGCCGCAGGAACAGCCAGAGGGGTAGGGGTGGGAGAGAAAGAGGCAGGGAGAGCCGGGAGCGCTGTCAGTTTCCCCCGTGGTGCTGAAAGGGAAAGCCAACCATCCAGGGCCATGGGGGCGCTGTGCGCGGCTCTGCTCCTGTTCTCCTTGGCCGCGCTCTCGCGCCGGGGCGAGCCGACCCCCGGAGCCTCTTACCTGAGCGACGGCCGTTACTGCGCGGAGCTGTGGCGCGCTCAGTCGGGGCTGGGATACGCCCGGATTTCCGACGGCACCCTGTTGCTAGAGCGGGAGGCCGGCCGTCTGCCGGGCTGCTTTGTGCGCACGGAGCCCCGGGCTGTGAGCTCCTTCATGCGGGAATGTGAGCTCCGGGCCAGCCACCTGCCGCCCAGCACCGACCTGAGGGACACCTGGAACCGCCGGAGGAGCCAGTGCCGGGCGGGGCCCGCACACCGTCCCCTCCGCAGGAGCAAGAGGGGCTTCACCTACCCGGGGACCCTGTGGTGCGGGGCGGGGAACAACGCCGACAGCTACGACCACCTGGGTAACTGGAGCCCCCGGGGCGCGGCTGCGAGTTGGGGGTTTGGGTTTGGGAGGAGAACGGGGCGTTTTTGAAAAGGTCCCTCGTCGTGTTGACAAGGGGAGGGGGGCGGGGAGACAAGGAAATAGGCACCGATGCTCAGCGAGCCAGCACGGGCACGAAGGGCCGAACGCGCACCCACCCACTCTCTTCCTGGGGCCACTTCGCGTTTCCTTTGGAAAACCCAGCTCCCACGACGGCGCAAGTCGCGCCCAAAATTGCGCCTGCCTCGGGACCGGCTGCTCCCTCTGGGACTGGTGTCTGGAAGCGGATCTCAGAAAGTCGAGGCGGCTACAGCTCGATCTTAAGCGATGAGCTGAAATCTGTCTGAGCACTGGTGGGAAATGTATCTCTGATTATTATTTTTTTTCCCCCCTCCCTTCTCTCTTGCTTCCTCTCACCACCCTCCATCCCCAAACCCAGGCGAGTTCACAGAGACGGATAAATGCTGCCGGGAGCACGACCACTGCGAACATGTCATCCACCCTTTCGCCTATTCTTACGGCCACAGGAACTTCAGGCTGCACACCCTCAGCCACTGTGACTGCGACACCGAGTAGGTAGCGTCCGTCCGGGCCCCTCCTCACTCTGTTCGCTCCGGAATTGGGAACAGTGTATTTAAGGGCAAGGGTTTGGACGGAAAAACAAGTGGGTGTGCCAAGGCAATGCTGCCTTTTGGAAAATAACGGGAAAGCCAGGGACTCCAGAACTTTGGATGTTTTCTGCATTGAAATGCTACATTTGGTGGCTGTCATGTAATTCTTAGAATTTGGAGTACACTGCAATCACTAGTTTCAGCTCGACAATAGTGAGGAGCAATTTAAAAGGGCAAATTAAAGCAATTTTAAACGCAAAGCGGAAGCGACAATTTTGCAAATTTGACTCCTCTTTCTTCGCCCCCCCCCCTTGTTTTCTCCTCACAGGTTAAAGAGGTGCTTAAGAAGGGTTAACGACACATCCTCCAGGGTTGTGGGACAGGCATTCTTCAATGTGTTAGAGGTCCCCTGTTTTGACCTCGTCTACAAGGAGCAGTGTGTGGAACGGTATTGGTATGGCTGGTGAGTTCACTTTTAACAATCACAATGTTGTAAATCAAACAACAAAGATTGAACACTGGAAACAGCAGATGCTCAGCTCTCTCCATTTTATGATTTCTCATGACCTCTGGAGTCAGTTTCACAGTCATGGGCCATCAATTCAAAGAATGTCTGTACTTAATGAGCCATACACAAACATCATCACACTCAACCCCTGGTTTTCCGAGCACCTTTATTTTATAAAGACTGTGCACCACGCTTGTTCTGGGATCATAATCCTCTTCTTTCTAAACCATAAGGGTTGTTTGCAAGTTGACACAGAGGAATTATTTTCCCTTCATCAATATAAATCTTTATTTCTTCTAAATCCTAAATTGACATGAAGGTATAAGCGTAATCTTATCCTTAGTCCTCATAGACATTCTGGCCCTGGGTGACCTTATCCAAAAGCACAATGGGTTTATATGTATGCTAACAAAAGCCAGCTCTCCATCACCTTTCTTGAATCCTCCACTGTTGCTATGTTATTAGACTGCTCAAAACTGGGTAAGTGACAATTTACTCCAAATATCTTCCTCTTAGTCTCTGCTCCTAATTCCATTCCCTAGCTGCTGATCCATTCTTCTCCCTGGGAACTGTATGAAACTAAACCAAACATTTTACAACCGTCATGTGATAATTGTCAAATAAGCTTCTGATTATGTATTTGTCTTAGTGATTATGCAATTTCTAATGAAAATTCTTATTTCCACCTCTGTAACATTGTCAGATTTTGCCCATGTCTGAGCTCATGTAAAACTTCCTCTTGTGCATCTATTGTCTTTAGACTTGAAAAAAAATCCAGCGCAATTCTGGCCTGTCTCCCACACTATACCTTTCGTAAACTTGATCACATCCAAACCTCTGCTGCCTGTGTCCTAACTCCCAAAGTCTTTTTGCTTATTATACTTGTGCTCACTGAGTCACGTTGATTACTGATCAAGTAAAACCTTAATTTTAAAAAGAAGTCTCATCCTTGTTTTCAGTTCACTTCACAGTCTTGCCCTCTAACTAGTTCTCATTTGCAAACCTGCCGCAATATGTATGATCATCTAATTTTGGTCTTGTGCATCCATTGATGGCATTGATCTTGAAATTCTGAAATTTCCACCCTATACCTCTCCACTTCTTTACTATACATTCCTCCTTTAGTACACTCCTTAAAACTAATCACTTTGACCAAGCATTTTGCCATCTGGCAACTGGCTCAGTTTCCTATGATACTACTGTGAAACTCTTTGAGATGTCTTATATTTGTATAGTACCTTTAACATAAGTTGTTACTATTGTGCATACTCTTTCCTGTGTTTCATAATTAGACAATGACTTCTGTTGTTTATATACCAAACCCAACACAATTACACAGAATTAGACTTTGAGCATTTTGAAAATGCCAGTTTGTAGATAGTTAATGCTTTCATGTTTTCAGTGCCCGTTTTAAATGGTTAGTTGATATTTAAACAAACGTATGGTTATTTTGAGAAGAACCTTGTGCAGAACCTTGTTTCTAAATTCCACTTATTGTTGACCAAACAATAACAGATCACTGCCAGTTAGTATGGCACCACATTAATTCAGGAATTATTTAAAGTATCACTCCTGATTTGTGTCAGTAAGGGAAGGGATTATGCTCATTTTATACTACAAAAAAATTACTTCAGCCAACAGTTTGTGTGTGTGGAAAACTTTTGTATAGTAAGTAGAATCATTAACGATTTAAGAGGTTTCAATTATTTCTGCTCATTTCTAAAAGGTGCAAAAAGTATGATCGTGTTCTAATCGCTGAACCCAGGGAATCTGGGCTTTATGATTACGGAGGAGAATTGATTGATCTAGCAGTGATGCAAAATCCTGCTTCAGACAGCTCAACATCCTTTTCTTCAATAAGCAGCACTTCACCTTTAACAGCAGCTCCAGAAACATCTCAACCAGGAGCTACATGGCAACAGTCGACACTTGGCCAAGTATTTCATGCGGCAGAAGATGTCCTCAAAGTCATGGTTTCTGTCACACAGAGTTCTGCCCATGGCACTGTACCTAGCACTGTGAGCAATACTGTGAATGACAAGACCCGTGTTGCACTAGACAAAGCCAAGAAAAAGGAAGGAAGGAAAAGCAATAAGAGAAGGAAGGGAAAAGGGAGGAAAAAAAATCGCAAAGCGAAACTCCATTTCAAAACCACCAAGGCAACTAATGCATTGCCACTCCTTGAAAAGAAAATTCAAAACAAAGAGGACTATTTCACTGAGATTGAGAAGATTGGAAATAATGAATTTAACCATCTTTATGATAATTCTCTGGATTTAGGGATAAAGGAAAATGCATTTAATGATGTTATGAATGATGAGTCTTACAGAGCGGACAGCTTCACACAGGTTTATCAGATGCCTTCTTTGGTTGCAACTGAACCTATTCGTCAAAGTTACAGAGATGAAGGTTTTACATCTCTTGCATTTACACAGGTTCCTAAATCTGAATTTTATAGTGAGGGTGTGACTACCAAATCACTGCTCAAATTGGAGGATGCACATCAGTCCCATAGAGAAGAAGCGTTTACACAACCACCTACTAAACCTAGTCATGATACCCACTTCAGCAAACAAAATTCTGTTTTAACAGTGGTTATGTCTAGACAATACGCAGCCAAGGTATCTACTCCACCAACTGTTCATAAAAAGCTTGAAGTGGTTACAAACACTAAGCTGAAAACAAACCAATCAACTCCTCCCTCTAAAAGTAAAAACAAGAAGTCACGACGTAAACGGAAGGGCCAAAGGAGAAAGCATCAAAAGTCTCAACAAGAAAGCAAGCTGGTTAAACCAACTGCTCCTAGCAAGGCTGCTCATGGTACACCCTAACTAGGAATGTATATTAAAGTGTTTCATCCATATAGCTGCCAAATGACAAATCATACTGTCTTTCATAAAAACTTTGTGACTGCAAAGAATAGCTGACATTACAACACAATTGTGAAGAACAGTTAGCTTTCTGAAATAGACTGTGTATATATATTGAAGTTTCGTATTGTTGAGATTTGGTTCATTTGTTGGACCATGATTTGTATCAACGGACCCAAATACACATAGAAAGAAACCTTTATACAGTTTAATAAATCTAATACCTTTTGAACATAATTAACTGAGTATGTTTTGTCTATTCAGTGCAGGTTTGAATATACTCAGCTGTTGAATTCTATTCAACTGGATTCACCTTATTCTTCAAATAATTTCAACAAGTTACAGAATTGTACTGTATTGGTGAAATGACTTACATTTGCAAATGAATGGTAATGATATTACTATGAAGAGTGCTATGGTATGTTTGAAATGTCAATCTGTGCAAATTGACAGAATTGAGAATTGTAACTTCTGGCCAAGTTCAGATGTAGAATCTAGTATTGGTAATTGGGCACAGCAAGAGAAACTATATACAATTTTTTAGTTTCTGAAAAGGCTGTCTATCAAGGGGAAAGATCCCTTTATGATTCCATGATCTTCAAATTTTTATTCATTATCTTTGCGGACAGTCTAGACTAGGAACTGAGCAATTCCATATTAATATGTTCAGAGTATTCAGAATTGCAGCTGAACTCTTGCTCACTTTATAAATAACTATGATAAATAATTCTTTGAATATTTATGTCATGCCACTTTCAGTGACGTTACTGCTGACTGAGTCATTGGGATAGGGATGAAAAAGTTAGGTGAGGGATCTCCCTTTAGACTCAATCTAAAAATGGATGAGTGAGGCAAAACGAGATCAGATTAATCAATAGGAAAGCAACACTTAGTGCCAAAAAAGAATGGCTACTTAGATGAAGTAAGAGGATGACTGGACTCTGAATTTTTTTCACAGCAAGTTTTCAGCAGTTGCTTAGATTGTCGCACTCTTTTGTCTCAGAAGATTGTGGGTTCCACTCCCACTGAGGACTTGGAAACAAAGACTAGGTTGGCACTTTAATTCAGTACTGAGGGAATGTTGAACAGATGGTCTTCTGGTTGAGATGTTAAATCAAAGTTCTATCTGCTGTCTGAGGTGGGATTAAAATAGTCTGTGCAACTATTTAAAGAAGCGGCATTACCCTTGCGCCCTGGCCAAATACCTATCCCTCAAGCAACATATTCCTCTAAACATTTCTTGTTAATATACCCACCCAGATGTCTTTGAAATGCTGTAATTGTACCAACCTCCTCCACTTATTTTGGCAGCTCATTCCATGCACAGATCACCCTCTACGTGAAAAGGTTTCACCTTAAGTTTAAGGTGAGAGAGGAAAGATTTAAAAGGGACATATGCCCCCTAGTTTTGGCCTCCCCTACCCTTTGTAAAAGACCTTGGTGATTCATCTTATTTATGCCCCTCATGATTTTATAAACCTCTAAGGTCTCCCCTCAGCCTCTGATGCTCCAGGGAAAAAATGTTCCAGCTTATCCAGCCTTACACTTTAGTACACACCCTCCAAGCTCTTCAAGATCTTGCTATTTTCACATTACTGATTGTGGGATTGCTGTATGCTGATGTGTTTACTGCATTACAACACTGACTCTGAAGTGCTTCAAGATGTCCTGAGATCAAGAAAGGTGCTATATAAATACTACCCTACATTTTTCTTTAAGAGGAGAAAAAAATGATTTTTGGAGAGAAAATGAAAAAGGAGATTCTAATGAAAAAAGTAAAGGACAAAAAAAAGTGTTAACACTTTGACAAAGGATAGCAAACAGGCCTTTATGGTTTATGGTTGTCTCATTCTTCTGTAATGGAAGCATAACACTTCAAGATGCATATGTAGCTATCTTGCCTGCACATCTAGCTCTGATGTAATAGGAACAAATAACATTAAGGGCAATCAGACACAAGAGCAAGCCCTCCTTTTACTTGGATCAAACTCAGAAATTTTGACTTAACTGTTTAATTGTGTGCATATCGTCTTCTGCTTCGTTGCACAACAGTTTACTCGAAGCCAACTTACTTTTATCTGCATGCTGCTAAACACTAGTTAAGACCTTGGATTAAACAGGGTAATTGTGATAGGGTACAAACATGATTCAATCACAATATTGTAATAGAATGAGCAGAAGTATTGTGTAAGGAAAATGAAATCCTCTTACGGTTTTCACAAGTTTCCACAATTAACCACATACTAAAAAAAGTTCAATAACTAACAGTAAATTAGTTAAATATTGTACATTCTAGGCTGTTTTACAGAAACAGTGTGCCCTCTAATATTGAATGGTGTCTTGCCTGCAGTAATGACATTTGGATATGTGGTGTACTCCTTTGAAGGAGTATGAATGGCCCATCAACTTGGTCTGTAATTGAGCATTAAGTTAGTTCAGCTCAAAATTGAAAGGAAAGTTGCTTGAAGAAAGAAATGTTCTCAACCATTTGCCATATTTTGAAGAGTAGATAAATGCTAAACAGCTGTCACAGTTTTTGAATACAAGACTGTGTGAAATGGTGGTTTAAGTGATGGATTTTGCAGTTGGACAACCATAGCTTGATACGATTTGACAAAATGGATAATCTTAACCCCAACCTTTGAGTATTTATTCTCATCAGTACTTTAACAGACTTGAATTGTGGACTTAATAGAACCATGAAGTGGGAAACAAAAACTGAACTGTTACATTGAAGTAAAAGTAAGGTTCTTCAAAGTTCATAAATCTTTTTATAATCAATTTATTCCAAAAGGAATAAAATAATTATTCCAAACAAAAAACATGCCAACCTTGTTGGATTGTTTTCAGTTTACATGCCTTTAATGAACAAGTATTTTTAATTGGCAGCTCTGAATATATTCCAAGAAACATTTTTTAAACTGTTCATTTAAAAAAAAATCTGCTCCATGGAAAGTCAAGACAATGACCCTGTGCTACTGTGAGACAAAGGACAATGCAAGGGTTCATTACAAATTGGGAGTGAGATTCATCAAAGTCCAGTGTTTCTGAACACTATGATCAAACTAATTAGGTTCCTGTTTAACAAAATCTGCCTCAGGTGTTTCGTTTTTTTCAGTGCCTACTTATATGCAGATTATACTTAATAAGAGATGCAAAAGCAGTGGACACTGTACAAAAAGACTGGAGACCATTCAGCCTCTCAAACCTACTGTACCATTCAAGATCACTCCCAAACTGATTACTCCACATTCCTGCTCATCCCCAATAACCTTTCACCCCCTTGCTCATCAACAATCTATCTAATGCTGTCTTAAAAATATTCAGACCTTCTTCCTCAAAAGGTGGTGGAAGCAGAGTTCCAAAGACTTGCGTCACAGGGAAAAAAAACTCAACTGTCTTAAGTGGGTGACTCAATTTCTTTAAGTAGTTCTAGACTCCAACAAGAAAAAAAGTCTTTTCCACATACCTCTGGATCTTATCAATGTCTCCAATGTAATCTGGTTGCATCCAGAATGAAGGGAACTTGCTAATACTTGGGAATAGTGATACAAATCAGTAACTGCAACAACACACTATCTACCTTCCATCTATTCACGTGCATCCACTAGTCCATAAACTTTGTTTTGCATAATGATTCTCATCTCTTCCCCAGCCATAAACTGAACTGGAATATTTGGGAACAATTTTAACTTGTTAATATCATCCGCAATATTAGTTTATTGAGGCCTACCAATAGATAGCAGAGATGTTTGCCTGTTTTCGACATGGTTCTTTTATAGAGTCATAGACTCATACAGCATGGAAACAGATTCTTTGGTCCAACCAGTTCATGCCAACCATAACCCCCAAATTAAACTAGTCCCAACAGCGGTTGGCCCATATCCCTCTAAACATTTCTTAATCATGTACTTAACCAAGTGTCTTTTAAATATTGTAACTGTACCTGCATCCACCACTTCTTATGGAAGTTCATTTCACACACTAACTACTTTAAAAAAGTTGCCCCTCAGGTCTTTTCTCCCGTCACCTTAAAAATGTTCCTCAGTCTTGAAATCCCCTGCACAAAACTGTAAATTCCTATAAATACAGATAGCAGAGGAATGTACTGAAAGCCTGCAACTTTCTACAAACCTAAGGTGTAGACTTCTCCATCTACTATAGCACGATAGCCCATCCATCAGTGATATCAACTGACCTGCACAAAATAACTCGGGGACAGTTCAGTCCTTTGATCAAAAACTCTTGCCACATTTACTTTGCAGAGCTGCCAATTAAATTCATTTTACCTTGGTAATACTATTGAGCATCCACTTCCTTT
>JAHRHZ010000066.1:10246936-10322827 GCA_024137785.1 Ginglymostoma cirratum | reverse complement strand
GTGACCCTTCCTCAGTTCTGAGGAAGGGTCACCGGACCCGAAACGTTAACTCTGTTTTTTCCTTCACAGATGCTGCCAGACCTGCTGAGCTTTTCCAGCAACTTTGTTCTTGTTCCTGATTTACAGCATCCGCAGTTCTTTTGGTTTTCATTCAAATTAAACATTGGCTAGCTCAACTAATGTCTATTTGATACGGTGTACTCTTGTAGTGAAACTGAGGCATTTTCACAAATTTTCGATCAAGTAGTATAGCCAGGAAATTGTCCCATAGTAGATAGTCACAGGGTTTACAAAATGCTGAAGTAGGAGGTTATTTGTAACCAGCTTAATGCAATATCAAGATAATGTTTTCATTTCTGTGACTGGCAGAAATCCATTAAGTTAGCCTTTTGTACGTTAGTACATGGAATAAAAATGAACTGCAAAAGGCCTTTAATTGTCAACATGCTATGCTTTGTGTTAACAATGTCAGAAGGCCAAATAAATATTTAGCAATGAAAGTGCAAACTGCATGCTTAACTCATTTTACAAATGAAATTCAGGTTGTATTTACAAATTTAACTGTGTGTATCACTTTAAAGGCTAGATATAAACATTAATATTATAGTTGATTAATTTCAATCACACAACCATCAAATTGTTTCTCACAGCCTTCGATTCTGATGTTATCTTGAATTAGGGAAAACATTTCATGAAATGTAAAACAACAAACAGTGGGACTTTCAACAGTTAAAGTAATCTGATATAGTTACCCAATACTAACACAAGTTTAGGCAAAAATATTAAACTTGAACATATCACAATGGGTTTGCATCAGGATTATTCAAACAGAATAGGATTCGACAGGGTCCAGAGTAATTGTATGGATTACCACTTACGCAACAGAAATCGTCAAAACTTTCTCAAACTGTTGCTTTAAAGTTATGGTTAAAATTCAGTACATTTTTATCTGCTGTTTATGCTAGCACCAAAATATTCAGCTATGCATTTCCACATTAATTGACAATGTAAAACTTTTTATTTGTGGCAGATCAGAAACAGCTGATTTAGTTTGTTGTAGCATTAATCCGGATGGACGGATTCTTCTGTGAGAAATAATATAAACTATGAATAAGTACCCGTCAAATTAATATTTATTTGTGAAATCTACAAGAGAATGTTGCTGAGGCAACAAGTGTACAAAATAGCATTTAACTAAATAATGTGATACTTAAATTTTCAAATGCACACATTGTGCACTATTTCATGCATTATCATGCAATGCATTAATCTCACGTTTTATCGCAGTTAAATAAGTTTTGAATATCAAGATTGTGATGTGATTGCTAGTTGTATATTGACATTGCAAAGCTTTAGTCCATAATTACAAATTAAACATAACAGAAATGTGTGAATAATAAAGTACAACATACTCCTTTCCAAGAAGTTTTCATTTGCATCACTTTCTAAGAATGGTTCCTCCAGTAGACTGCTGTCAATTGACAGTGTCCAGTGAAATGTGAGATGGGCTTCTCCTCAGATTTTATGGACTATAGAATAGTTAGTAAAAGTGTTGTGCACGATCCTTTAGTTTGCCACCATAATAGAGTTACTGTCCTTTTATTTAAAAGGATTCAAAATCTGACACACTTCAAATCCCAATTTAAAACGTTTTACTGATGATATAACTAAAAAGACCTGAGAGAATGAGCTGTAAATTATTACGGGTTTTACTTAAAATGAGGCCTGGGCATCAAAATGGTCTGCCATTTCCTTATCTGGATTAGCTTCCATATTTTGCTCATCTCTTGCTTGGCATGTAATTATGAATTGATAGGTTGTCCACATCACCTTCATGAACCTGTTGAAATGACAATTTCCACAAGTAGCACTCCTGCTTGAGTCAGAAGTTCAGGTATAAGTTCCACTCCAGAGAAAGAATCCACATTTTCTTATTGAGATTAAAGTAACAACCTAGAGGAAACACTGCACATTTGGGAATAAGATAGCAAGAACTACCGATGCTGGAGTCAGAGATAACAAAGTGTGGAGCTGGAGGAACACAGCAGGCCAGGCAGCATCAGATGAGCAGGAAAGCTGATGTTTCGGGTCGGGACACTTCTTCAGAAATGGGGAGGGGGAGGGGGAGGGGGAGGGGGAGGGGAGCTCAGAAATAAATAGAGAGGAGGGGTGGGGTTGGGGAAGGTAGGTGGGATGGTGACTGATTAGTGCAGGTAGGCAGTGGTGGGGATTGGTCAGTAAGGTGGGAGGAGTGGATAGGTGGGAAGAGAAGATGGACAGGTTGTGTCAGGTCAAGGAGGCAGGAATGAGAGGGAGGGTTTGACATGGGCTGAGGCCAGGGGTGGGGAGATTTTGAAACTGATGAAATCCATGTTTAGGCCATTGAGCTGGAGGCTCCAGAGGCAGAATAGGAGGTGCTGCTCCTCCAGTTTGCGGGTGGCGTCATTGTGACAATGGAGGCAGCCAGGATTTGAAAATGGTCCTTTTCAGTTAAGGAAAACAAGCCACCTGCCCTCTCAAGTGGTCATAATAGATCCCATGGCACTTCAGTAGTTTTAGTTGGAGTTTTAATCACTGTACCAATTTCAGACTGCTTAAGTATTTTGACATTAAAAAAAGGCAGGAATCCAATTATCCCTTAGTGACTGCAAATCTCAGTGATTTGCAATTACATTTTTTAAGTGTTAATGACAAACTAACAAAAAAATGGAAGCCTGCTGTCTCAGCCTTGCATTCATAATTAATCCCTTACATTTTCCAATATACAGGATGGGTGGTGAAAACAATGCTGTCTACTGTTCTACTTTTGTCGGATAGATTTTGCAAAACACGTTCAGCTACTGAGGTGGTTTATTTCTTACATTTTATAGCAAGTGAGAAATCAGCCTAAACGAGTTTTGCATTCACATCTTCTCAGGGACAATTTCTCAAAACTCATCTCTCTTTGGAATCTGATAAAAACAAAGTACTTGTTCATAGCAAGCTAACTTTTATGCACAACTAACGCAAACAATTTAGAGTGTAGACTATTCTCATGTTGATTGAAGTAATCCTGCTGGACACTTAACACTCAGTCATTCACAATGCACATTACAGGTAGGCTTAGCCTGTCCTCTCATGTCCGACTACTACATTTCCAATAGTAATTATGACTGATCAGACCTGGTTCTCCACTCCACCCTAAGACACTGAGGCAAACTCTCATACTTAAACCAAACACTGTAGATTTATGTGTACCTTCACGTGTACAGTTCAGTTGTTACCAACTTGACATCTAATAAAATCCAAAGTGCTTATTCAGCATATGTACATTAATCAATTCATTACTGCTGTGAAGCAAAATACTCCATCAAACCACAACTGAAAGGATATTGCTAGTGGTTGTGCATAATTAGTATAAAGTATTTATGCAGTGACCAAGATCATCCAGGTTGATGTCTCGGTCTGGATGAGGTGGCTACTTCTTGGGAGTGAGAAATCAGTATCTTTTAACATTTAATTAACCTCCCTAGAACTGTAATTCTGGAGCTAGGGCAGAATTGGATTCAACTGGGTTTTGAGTGGGATATTAACAGGAAATTACAGTCAAGCATTAGAAGACTAATGTATAATGGGCACCTAGGTGATATTTTGCATAGCTACAGTACAGTGTACCTCAGTTAGAAGTTGACATTGTGAATTTAGGCAAGCCGGAAAAGAACAGATTAAAACAAATAAAGGCACAAGCAATATCAATTAATGAATTTCTTTGCTTTCCATTGGGATGATCCATGCATATCCTGAATTTGCTCCCATTTTCATAAAAAAGTTTACTGCTTTATTGCATTTGATTATTGATACTTGCAATTTTTGACTTTTATTCCCATAAAGTGAAAATTAACAATGTCACAACAAGGAAATCTGAGCATCTGAGACCTGAAGGAATAAAGGCAAGCAATATCCTTAACCCGATTATTGGATTGTGAAATTAACAGTTCAAAGATTGAAACAGAATGGAAATTACATAGGATGAAATTCAATAATGTATCTGGTACAGAAAGAAAAATAAAAGGGAAGCAAACGTAAGATTAAATTGAGACAGAACAGCTAAACAACAAAAAAAATTAATGATTTTAACATTTCAATGAAATATAAAGGATTGAATTTCCACTGGTAATAGTTAATTTTAATGAGAAATATTGATTGACAATTAACAAGATTGTGAAAATATTTAAACTGAACAAGACTAAGTTGTAATGAGTTGCATTTGGATAAGTGTGAATTCATTTTGTTTGTATTATTCCATGCATCTTAACTTAGCCAGAGTGAGATCCTGTTCTCAAGAAGCCAACAGCATAGCTGATCAATTCATAACTTTTGGTTATTTAAATTTAACCCGAAATCTGCCCCTGGCTATACCATTTCTACATAATTAATGCCATTAATAAATGTGACAAAGTGCATTTGTGTGCATGTATATGGGGGTTGGGAGGGTCAGAGAGAAGGTGAGGAGAGAGGGAGAAGAAATGTGGGGAGAAAATTAGTTAAAGCATTCTTTTTCCTTTTGGACATAGAAGTTCCAGGTTAGGAGAAAAAAAATGCTGATCCCCTCAAATGAAATTCTGAACTAGTGAAAACATTCACTTTAAACCACAAAGTTTAGAATGAAGACGATTCGTACTACGAATCAGAGAGAGCTTGGAACATACATTCCCGAATATTATATTAAACTAAATGATTTACGCTAGCAAATATTTAATTAAGAGTTGTGAACTAAGATGCTAGAATCAACATATTTCTGTAGGAATTCAGTCATTAAAATATTGAAACAGCAATATCTTGGTGTATTTGCTTTATTCATGGAAAGGTACAGACATCAAGAATGGAAAGCATGATAATATGGTTTAAATTTTCTCGTGTTGCAAATACAACTTAACGCTCATTTATGAAACCATAAAACTTTAAATTATTGAAATAGTTGAGTGCAAGGAGAACCCCATTATTTTCCATATATTTTCCACCAGAAATAAATCAGTGGGAAAAGGCATTCTCACCAATAAAAGAACTAAAGTAAATTTAAAATACTAGCAGTTACATATAGGTTTAAATATTTTCTCAGTGTAAAACAGAACAGAATAACATTACATTTGAAAGCATTATACAGTTCCCAGTGTGCATAAAACTGCCTTCAGTGCACAGCCCAAGCTCACTCATATTCAACCTAATTACAACTTGTCAATTCAGATGCTTTTGCAGGTCAGTTAGCTGTGCCATAGCAATTTACCAAAATTGCATATAGCTACATTTGTACTGACTTGTTGCAACTACAAAATGCACATTTCAATAAGATTCACAGTACTTTTATTCAGAAACAAGAGCTTAATATACTTTAGCTAACTAGGTAAAGGTTGCATTAAAAATATCTAGTTTCCTCTTCAAGGCAAGATCTTTCAAGATTATGGAAAATTTTGCAATGAAAAATGATTAAATACAAAAAGCTCTCATGGGTTTTCCTGTTCTGAAGTCATTTGACTCAAAACGTTGACTGTTTTTCTCTCTCTCCACAGATGTTTCCATATGTGCTGAATATTTCCAACAACGTTTTTATTTCAAATTTCCAGCATCCACACTATCTTTGCCTTTCTTTTAATATATTCTTTCCGCTTGATCTAAATTATTCCCTTGTCAAAGAAGTTCAAACACTTCAAGCCTTTAGATGAGGCATGAACTGGGTTTCAAAAAAAAACTTGCAAGTTCAGTCATTTCAATGTTTGTGCTACTGTAAACTAAACAAGTTGTGTTTAGTTATTTTAGTTCATCTGGTATCGTATTAGGTCAAATGCTTGAAGTACCCCAAGCAGATCCTACATATATCTCATGAGTACGTCATTACTAATTTACCACTTTTCAACCAAAAACCCCACTTATCAGCTGCGGAAGTAACTTCCTCACCTGACTTATTACTTAGTAAAAAGGCTAAGTTGAAACCATATATTTGGACAATGCACTACATTTAAATCTTTTGAAGCCTTATTGCAATGGTTTAGCACTTATTGTTCAGGTATTGCCAAGGCTCAGAAAAGGTATCCAATTTTAAGAATGAAATACAGACACTATGAAGAGGATGATAATAATTTCCATTAAATGCCTTCCCATAAACCACAGAGAAGTTTAATACAAACTGGCTACAATTTCCATTAGGATAAATAGCTCAGATAACATAATACTGTAAGTATTCAAGGATCTACTTCGTAACAGCCTTCAATTATTTCTGAGCCATGTTTCTGAAAACATTTTAAATTGACAAATTTGATAGAAAGGAGTAACTTAATATAGACTGGGTGCTATTTTGCCTCAACAATGAAAAATATTGAGCACAAAAGGTGGAATTGTACAGGAAAGATAATATGAAGGCATTACGGTGACTTTACAGATATCAAAAATGGTACATCTATTCACTGCTTCATTCCCTCCGAGTGGAATGTGTGGGGTGGCTTTCTGTGACTAGCAGAAGCCACAGGGCAAACTATTGATTGGACATGTTGAGTTGAAGGACTACTGTACCATTTCATTTGGACCACAACAGCATATGTTTCATTTCAGTACCTGCTGTAGTGAAACAGCATACCCTGTATATTTAACTACAACCAACTGCTGCAGATCAAATGACATCGTACAATGGCAACCAGCTCAGATGACATGGTACAACGGTCAATCTACCTTCCATCTGTTAGTACATCATTTGCTGCTGCAAAGAAAAACTGAAAACAGAATAAACCTGCTATCATATATACAATATATATACACACACATATTAACAAACGATTGGAATTCAGATATTGGTAATTTGATTAAACTTCACACTCAGATCATCTAAATCTCTCATGAGTATCCCTTTATACTATCATTTACATACTGAATTGCTTTGAAACAAATGCAGGAGTAATGCTATTTACGTTTGAATCATTTTACACTTCAAGAGCCTCATTAGGCAATTGAGATATAATGTTCTGATTTAAGTTGAAAAATAACCAGAGCATGAGAAAATGTCTTCAAAACTAAATGCTCTTTTATTTAAAGGGAAAAAAATCTTTTTAAATCAAGTACAATTTAAACTATCTTCTCCCAACAGAACATGCTGGGGATAGGTTTGTTGTTTGAGTTTCACAAGCATAATAAAACAAAACAATTTTGCATATGCCCATTTATGTACACCATAATAGTATATGAAACATTTGTATTTGTCAAGCAGGTGATAACCAGTATGCTTTAGAGTTATCCATTACTTAACTGTTACAAATGTTCTGAAATTTGACTGCTCTGTAGAAATTAAAATTAGGTTAAGTGTAAACTGGCATTTTTTTGCAGATGTGCAAATCCCAGCAGAGTACAGATGTGCACTTACTGGTTCAGCCATTTGGCATAGTACGTAAGCCTATTCGTTCCAGTATTCCAGTGATTTTCCTTAGGCTTCCGAAAACATGCTTCTTGTTGTATGGACAATACTGAGTGTCACAGACATTCTGAAAATAGCCAACATGTAGCCGAGAAAAGTTGTGTTTGGTTTAGGGAAACACTGAAAATAGCAGACCAATAAAGTGGTATTAATGTTCAAACGCTGTTCATTTTGTCCTCTACCGATCCATTTCATCCAGCAATGGGGTGGCATCACCTGCGATGGACATTGGGGTGCCTTCAATCATGGGACTAGGTGAAGGTCGAGGAGTCATCTTTGCTTTCTGTTTTCGTCTTTCCTGTTCTTTTTCCTGTAGCCACTGTTCTGCTATCTTACCCCAGTCTACGGCAGTATGAGCAGTTGAAGTCCTAAGTTAAGGGGTGAGAAACAGTGTCAGTTTCTTTGAAATCTCATTTTCACCATGTTAAGCTTTTTTGCTTAAGCTGTACACCATCCAAAAGTACATGCATTTCAATCTGAATTCTGGATTAAGGTCTGACATTGCTACATGTGGACTGCGGATATCAATCTATACATTGTCCATTCTGTACCTGAACTTTAGCCATCGCTTAGAGAATTAACTCCCATTTTTATGTTGCTATGTGACTGATTCAAATGTTTTAGTTCCTGTTTTTATGTACAAGGCAATCCCAAGTCTTTGAAAGTCAATAGTGTAGACCCTGGAGCATATTATCTTGGTGCCCTGAACATATAGTTTGGGACAACAGGACTGCAGATTAGGAGACAAGGTGATACCTTTCCAACTCCAACTCCAACTTTTATATGCACCCTCATTAAACAAGTTTCCACTGTATACACCCAGTACACTAGCTGGGTTGTTGACAAGTAAAATTTCAACTTTAACACCATGCTTTCAAGCTATATAAATATGGAAACTTTCAGAACAAGAATAAGGCCATTCAGCCCCTCCCACATATTTTGACTTTTTAGATCAACTAATTAGATCATGACAGAGGATTACCTCACTTCCATTTACCTGCATTTGACCCACATCTTGGTGGATATTTTGAATCAACCTGTTCAGCTGTGTTATAGCACACCTCTGAAGTAGGTGGGGCTTGAACCCAGACCTACTGGACCAGAGGTAGGGACATTACCACTGCACCACAAAGCCCTTCCCCATATGCTTGTATCCTTACCTTCAAACATCCATCCACCTCAGTCTTTAAAAGGTTCCATCTATCAAATAAGCACAGCCCTTTAGTATCAATTTACAGATTTCCTCTGCCCTATTTTTTATTGAAAAGGTGCTTCCATTTTTGCTGCCTTGTGACCTAGCTCTAATTTTGACATGATATAGTCTGTTCTCGATTCCCCTGCCAGAGAAAGTAATGCTTTCCTATTGATCCTATCAAATCCTTTTAACATTTTGGATAGCGTGATTAGATCACTCCTTCATCTATCATAATCAAAGGGATACAAACTCTTCAAATCTCAGTAGTATTCTGGTGATTCTGCATTTCGTCCCTTCAATGGCTAATATATTATTTGATGTGCAGTACCCAAATTAAATAGCACTTCAAACGGGTCTGACAAAAGCTTTACAAAACTGAACTATAGCTGCTTCCTCTTCATATCTTAGTCCCTTTGAAATAAAATACAACATTCCGTGAGCCCTTCTGAATTGGTCTACTAGGTATTGACGGCTAATGTATTTAAAAATCTGTTACTTTACAGTTCTTATTTTTCATTATTTAGAACATGATCCGATTTACCTTTCTTGGGTCTAAAATGATTATCTCACTCTTGCCGACATTGAATTTAATGCCATGCTTCCCCGCTCCAGCATCCTAGGAGCCGGGAACCCCACGAGTAATAATGGAAAATTATTTCTATTTATGGTTGTTTACAAAAGGAAAAGTAAACAGTGGAAGCCATGAAATCATTTTCAGTTCAGAATAATCAAGGATTGATTTAGATTAGAAAATCACAGATTGAAAAATTGTAGGGGAGTTCACAGGAAACCTGATTAGGGTCAGGAGCAAGCACAAATTCTCTCCTAAAAAGGAGTTTTTTCCTCCCCTGAGCAGTTAAGTGAATAAGTTATCTCAGCAGGAGATTTTAATTTGTATAACTTCCGAATCAGAAGTGTTTGTTTAGAAACCTAGTTATTAAAAGCTGAGAAAGTATAAGCTTTCAGTTTTGAGAGTATTCATATAAGATGACTTTACAGTTCATATTACTGGGGAGAGTTAAGTAGAATTCAAGGCTTGAAATGTGTGGTGGTAATTTCCCAATTTGATTTTCTGGAAAACGATGCTATTAGTAAGAAGTACCAGTAACTTGGTTTTGCTGTGTGGCTTAAGATTTTTTGAAACAGTCTTCTGTATCTGGTTGGCTGTTTCCTTTTATTTCACCTTTTGGGTAATACATTTCTGTTCTGTTAATGGAACTCTATAGCCTTGTGTGACCACTTTATTAATTGAAATAGCTGGGATCATAACATAATCAACACCTCAAAAATACTCACTTTGGCTGCGATCTTTGTCGTGTTGTAGATGGTGGTATGACAGAAGCTTGAGGTGTAGCATTGCCATGGTACTGCGGTGTTGTCATTGGTTGACTGGGTGTTGTGTATGAATAGCTTGGAGTCATCAATGGCGTTGCTACTGGCTGCTGTGCAGGAGTTGCAAAAACCTGGTAAACAATAAATACCTCCATCAGAATCAGTTAAAAACAACATAAAATAGATGGCTAATCTAGAGACAGGAATTACACCCTTTTTGTTAAATCTTAACCATAAAGATTTATCCAAGGATTCAATGGGAAGCGAGCGACGAGATTGCAGAGCCTTTGACAATGATCTTTTCGTCCTCACTGTCCATGGGTATAGTGCTGGAAGGTTGGAAAGAGGCAAACGTCATTCCCTTGTTCAAAAAAGGGAACAGGGATAACCCCGGAAATTACAGGCCAGTTAGTCTTACGTCAGTGGTGGGCAAGTTATTGGAAAGGCCTCCGACAGACAGGATTTATGATCACTTGGAATGGTACAGTTTGATTTGTGATAGTCAGCATGGATTTGTGAGGGGTAGATCATGCCTCACAAACCTTATTGAATTCTTTGAAGAAGTGACCAAGCATGTGGATGAAGGTGGAGCAGTGGATGTGGTATACATGGATTTAAGTAAGGAGTTTGATAAGGGTCCCCATGGTAGGCTCATGCAGAAGGTAAGGAGGCATGGGATAGGGGAAATGTGGCAGATTGGATTCAGAATTGGCTGACCCTTAGAAGAGGAAGGGTGGTAGTGGACGGAAAATATTCAACATGGTGCTCAGTTACGAGTGGTGTACCACAAGGATCTGTTCTGGGTCCTTTTCTATTCGTGATTTTTGTAAATGATTTGGATGTAAGACTGGAAGGGTAGATTAGCAAGCTCACGGATGATACGAAGGTGAGCCACGTTGTGGACAGTGCGGAGGGCTGTTCTAGGTTACAGAAGTAGAATGCAGAGCTGGGCTGAGAAGTGGCAGATGGAGTTTACCCCTGAAAGGTGTGAGGTGATTCATTTTGGAAGGACAAACTTGAAAACAGAATACACGGTTAACGGGAAAGTTTCTTGGCAATGTGGAAGAGCAGAGGGATCTTGGGGTTCATGTTCACAGTTTCCTGAGAGCTGCCACCCAGGTGGATAGAGTTGTTAAGGCGGCGTATGGTGCGTTAGCTTTCATTAATACGGGGACTGAGTTCAACAGCCGTGAAGTTATGCTCCAGCTATACAAAAGCCTGGTTCGGCAACATCTGGAGTATTGTGTCCAGTTCTGGTCACCTCATTATAGGGAAGATGTGGAAGCGTTAGAAAAGGTGCAGAGGAGATTTACCAAGATGTTGCCTGGAATGGGGAGAAGGTCTTACGCGGAAAGGTTGAGAGCGCTACAGCTTTTCTCTTTAGAACGACGAAGGATGAGAGGTGACTTGACAGGGGTGTACAAAATGATCAGAGGTATGGATAGAGTAGATAGCCGGAGACTTTTTCCTAGGGTGGAGGTAGCTTTTATGACGTGACATAGCTTTAAAGAGAGAGGAGGTAGATATCGGGTATACGTCAGAGAGTGGTAGGGGTGTGGGATGCATTGCCGGAGAGGGTAGTGGAGTTGGCCTCATTAGGGGCATTTAAGCGGCTATTAGATAGGCATATAGATGATAGTGTAAGGTAGCGGTGGAGGTTAGATAGACCTTAGGTTTAGGGTAAAAGTTCGGCACAACATCGTGGGCCGAAGGGCCTGTACAGTGTTGTACTGTGTTATGTTCTAAAGAGTTACCTATTACCTCAACGCTAATAGAATTTAAAAGAAAACAAGCTGATAACCCATAAGCATTTGAGGATGCAAATGTGCCTTGAAGAAATGGTGAAAAATTAAACTGCAGAAAATATTAACACAATAACTTAAGAACTATACAATTTGCATTTTCAATTGCAAATATATTGTTTCTTACTTTGCTGTAATGCAACTCCGTGAAAAGAATGTCAAAACAAATAACAAAGGGAATTAGTTTGAGCAGATCTGCAGTTTGAAAGTAATGCTATAGTTGGATGTTGCTCATTGTTGGTTTAGTTGGTATTTGCTGGCGAGCACCCAGTGGAAAATCTGCTATGCAAGTTCAACCGTTGACCAAGTTCAGTTCACCCTGAATTTGTTTGAGACCATGTCATCTTTGGAGTTGATATACTGCCAGTTCGAAGATCGGTCAGGCAAAATTGGAAGTATCATCAATGACCTGCAATTTCTTTTCTCTACACTAGGGAGGAGCCCAGAACATGAAAGATCTCTGAAATACTGTACTGGCACATGGATGAACATCCGGACGGATTGAAGACAAGGCACTGCATCATTTTCCACGTGTTAAACGGCTTGGCTGTGGTGGTTACAGAAAAGGCCATGCAGACATTTTAGGATTTCACACTGCAGCACAAAAACACCTAAAAGCTGCACTAATGGCAAGATGGATTGTATCCCACTATCTGAAGACGGTATACTGAGCAGAAAGAGTGCTAGTATTTTCACAGCCAACTTCTGACATTTCTCACACAAAAACCAAAAGAACCGCGGACGCTGCTGTAAATCAGGAACAAAAACAAAGTTGCTAGAAAAGCTCAGCAGGTCTGGCAGCATCTGTGAAGGAGAAAACAGAGTTAACGTTTCGGGTCTGGTGACCCTTCCTCAGAACTCTTTTACAAAGTCAAGGCATTGTAAGGGGTGAACAGATCTGAATAAAAACATTTTCCATATATTGCCTGCTTTATTGTGTTTTCATTTAGCATTTTCTTTTTGAAAGTGTGTGTGTGTGTGTGTGTGTGTGTGTGTGCGTGTGTGTGTGTGTGTGAGCTAATATAGACTGAGGCTATTTTCTCTGGAGCGTTGTGCTAAGGGGCAACCTTGAGGTTTATAAAATCACAAGGGGCACTGAAAGGGTAAATAGGCACAGTCTTTTACCTGGGGTGGTGGAAGTCCAAAACTAAAGGGAAAAGATTTAAAAGGGGCAACTTTTTCATGCAGAGTGGTGTGTGATTGGAATGAGCTGCAAGAAGAAGAGGAGGAGCTGGTACAATTACAACAATTAAAAGCATCTGGATGGGTATGTGAATAGGAAGGGTTTGGAAGGATATGGGCCAAATGCGACTAGATTTATCTTGGATAACCGGTCGGCATGAATGATTTGGACCGAAGGGTCTGTTTCTGTGCCGTGCATCTCTATGACTCTGTCTCACAAAGTCAATAATAACATCTGCTGTGATTATAAAGTGTTTTTATTTTACTTAAAGGCCAGCTAGCAGACTATTGGAGCATGGAAAAACGAAAGGGCTTCCAATTATATACCTACCCGACAATGTGGAAAATTGCCCAAGTATGTCCTGTACACAAAAAGCAGGACAAATCCAACCCAGCCAATTACCGCCCCATCAGTCTATTCCTAATCATCAGTAAAGTGATGGAAGGTGTCCTCAACAGTGCTATGAAGCAGCACTTGCTCAGAGATGCCCAGTTTGGGTTCCACCAGGGCCACTCAGCTCCTGATCTCATTACAGCCTTGGTTCAAACATGGGCAAAAGAGCTGAATTCCAGAGGTGTGGTGAGAGTGACAGGCCTTGATATCAAGGCTGCATTTGACTGAGTGTGGTATCAAGGAACCCTAGCAAAACTGGAATCAATGGGCATCGGGGGTGGGGGGGGATGGTGGTGGTGGCGGCGGTGGGGAGACTATCCAGTGGTTGGGGTCATCCTGACGCACAGGAAGATGGTCATGGTTGTTGAAGGTCAATCATCTCAGCTCCAGAACAACTCTGCAGTAGTTACTCAGAGTAGTGTCCTAGTCCCAAACATCTTCAGTTGTTTCAACAATGACCTTCCCTCCATCATAACGTCAGAAATGGGCACGTTTGTCAATGGTTGTACAATGTTCAGCATCATTTGTGATTCCTCAGATACTGAAGCAGTCCATGTTCAAATGCAACAAGACCTGGAGAATATCCAGGCTTGGGCTGACAAGTGGCAAGTGACATTCACGCCACACAACTGCCAGGCTATGACTATCACCAATAAGAGACAACCTAACCACCGTCTCTTGACATTCAATGCTGTTCCCATCATGGAGTCCCCCACTATCAATATCCTGGGTGTTATCATTGATCAGAGACTTCACTAGACTCACCACATAAACACAGTGGCTACAAGAGCAGGCCAAAAGCTAGGAAACACTGTGGCGAGTAACTCACCTCCTGACTCCCGAAAGCCTGTCCACCATCTACAAGGCACAAGTCAGGAGTCTGATGGAATACTCCCCACTTGCCTGGATGAGTGCAGCTCCAACAATACTCAAGAAGCTTGATACCATTCAGGACAAAGAAGCCTGCTTGATTAGCACTACATCCACAAGCATCCACTCCCTCACTACCGACACTCAGTAGTATCATATTGTACTATCTGCAAGATGCACTGCGAAAATTCACCAAAGGTCCTCAGACAGCATCTTCTAAACCCACGACCACTTCCATCAAGAAGGACAAGGGCATCAGATAGATGGGAACACCACCACCTCCAAGTTCCCCTCCAAGTCATTCACCATCCTGACTTGGAAATATATCGCCGCTCCTTCACTGTCACAGGGTCAAAATCCTGGAATGCCCTCCCAAATAACATTGTGGGTCAACCCACAGCAGGGCGAATGCAGCGGTTCAAGAGAGCAGCTCATCACCACCTTCTCAAGGGCAACTAGGGACAAGTAAATGCTGGCCAGCCAGTGACACAAATGAATAGAGAAAAAAAAAGCACTTCTCTGAACTTTATGAAAACATCCATATTACGGAGGTGGTAGTGCTGGATGTCTTAAGACACAAAGGTGGATAAATCCCCGGGACCTGATCAGGTGCACCCTTGAACTCTGTGGGAAGCTAGGGAAGTGATTGTTGGGTCCCTTGCTGGGATATTTCTATCATCGGTAGCCACAAGTGAGGTGTCAGAAGACTGGAGCTTGCCTAATGTGGTGCCACTATGTAAGAAAGGTGGTAAGGAAAAGCCAGGGAACTATGCACTAGGAAGCCGCAGGTTGTTGAAGAGAATCCTGGGGGACAGGATTTTCATGTACTTGGAAAGGCAAGGACTGATTAGGGACAGTCAACGTGACTTTGTGTGTGAGAAGTCACGTCTCACTAACATGATTGAGGTTTTATGAAGAAGTAATGAAGAGGATTAATGAGGATGGAGTGGTGGACATGATATATATGGACTTCAGTAAGGTGTTCCAACAAGGTTCCTCATGTTAGATTTGTTAGCAAGGTTAGATCACATGGAATGGCGGGAGAACTAGCCATTTGGATACAGAACTGGCCCAAAGGAAGAAGACAGATGGTGGTGCTAGAGGGTTGTTTTTCAGCCTGGAGACCTGTGACCAATGGTGTGCCACAGGGTTGGTGCTGGTTCTACTGCTTTCTGTTGCTTATATAAATGATTTGGATGTGAACATAGGAGATATGGCTAGTAAGTTGGCAGATGACACCAAAATTGGAGGTATAGTGCATAGCAAAGGTGGTTACCTCAGAGTACAACTGGATCTTGATCAGGTGGGCCAATGGGCTGAGGAGTGGCATATGGAGTTTAATTTAGATAAATGTGTGGTGCTGCATTTTGGAAAGGCAAATCAGGGCAGGACTTATACACTTAATGATAAGGTCCTGGGGGGTGTTGCTGAACAAAATAAGACCTAGGAGTGCAGGTTCGTAATTCCTAGAAAATGGAGTCGCAGGTAGACAAGATAGTGAAGCCAGTATTTGGTATGCTCGCCTTTATTGGATAGTGCGTTGAGTATAGGAGTTGAGAGGTCATGTTGCGGCTGAACAGGACATTGGTTAGGCCACTTTTGGAATACTGTGCGCAATTCTGGCCACCCTGCTATAGGAAGGATGTTGTGAAACTTGAATGGCTTTAGAAAAGATTTACAAGGACGTTGCCAGGGTTGGAGGGTTTAAGCTATAGGGAGAGGATGACTAGGCTGGGGCTATTTTCCTTGGAGCATCAAAGCTGAGGGGTAACTGTGTATAGGTTTATAAAATCATGAGGGGCATGGATAGGGTAAACAGACAAGGTCTTTTACCCAGAGTGGCGGAGTCCAAAGCTAGAGGGCATAAGTTTACGGTTAGAGGGGAAAGATTTAAAAGGGACCTAAGGGGCAATCTTTTCATGCAAACTGCAGTGTGAGCATGGAATGAGCTGCCAGAAGTAGTGGCGGAGGCTGGTATAATTACAACATTCAAAAGACATTCGGATGGGTATATGAATAGGAAGGGTTTAGAAGGATATAAGCCAAATGCTGGCAAATGGGGTTAGATTTATCTAGGATACCTGGTCGGCATGGACGTGTTGGACCGAAGGGTCTGTTTCCATGTGGCACATCTCCTATGACTCTGTCTCACAAAGTGCTGTCACCCATGACGTACCTCGAGCGCACAATTGTTGTGATGCAGAAAACACAGCAGCCAATTTGATCACGACAAGCCAGCTCAAAGAGTTATGAAACAATGACCCAATAATCTATTTATAGGATGTTGACTGAGGGGTAAATATTGGCTTGGGCACTGGAGGCAATTCCCTCTTCACAATAGTGCCATAGGATCTTTTACATCCACCTGAGAGAGCAAGTGGGGTCACGGCTTAATGCTTCACCTAAAGGATAATAGGTTTTCTGACAGCGCAGCACTCCTTCAGTACTGCATTGGAATGTCAACCTTGATTTTCACTCTTAAGTCTCTGGAGCTTGAATCGCACCAAATCTAAACCAGTCTAACCTTGACTGGGTGGTCAGAGTGTTGCAATCATTCCTTAATTCTCAGTGAACGTCGCTTACTGAACAGCCACAAGTCTCCCTCATCTTGTAATGTCCGTCTTCTACATGTGACCAGTTGAAAACCAAGTGAACTGTCGTTGCCACATTTAAAGATTTTAAACAAGGCATAGGTATGATAGTGTGCTGCGGCTGTTGTAAATGCACCAGCCTGTACTGACCTGTTTGATGCCACTATTAACCACTCCTGGCTCTAAAAAACAGAATTACACTCCCAATCACCAAGACATTTCAGCTACAGCAAACCAGTCAGTTCACCATAAACAACACTGAAAGTGTAGTTCTGTTGAGTAGTATACTTCAGGGCTTTGATTTTCAGTTCCACCCCCGACTCTACCTGCTTTTATTCCACATCAAATGAGCAACCCATTCATAAAATGTAAAGAGCTAGGAATAAGTTAAGACAAAGTTCCTGCCAAAGATGGGTGGGGTGCTAGCTGAAATTTAAACATTATTGAAATGTGACTTAAACTCAATGATAGATCAGAGTGAGGGCTGAGTGATTGTTGACCTACAATGAATCTGAGCTTGGGCTTGTCCATGATTGAAGGTAAGTGCTAAAGGGTCAGCTCTATTTAAACACTCTTTGTAGGCCAGGGGTAGGAGCACAACCTCCCAGGCCGCACAAAGCCATCTTCAGAGGTCTGCATTGTTCTGAGCTCACACACTGATGCTGATCTGCCTCCTCTTCATTACAGCTAGATGGTTGGGACCCACCTGTGGTTTCTTGGCTGACATTCCAGCTCAACCTACCTCTCCCACCCAACCCTGAGCCTGGCTAATTGTTGAGAAGGAATCTGCACAATATTACTCAAAAGAGAAGTTTTTACTGGCTACTGACCCCTCTCCCATCTTCAGGTACCTTCTCCCTTTAATATTGGGGCTCAGATCTCAACGTCCTTCCACAATATCAGAGATTAATGTACTTTTAAGTCCACTATCATATGAATAGTAACTTCTACTGAGGAGGTACAACGGTGCTATCCTGTTCCCATTGATAAAGAATGACAACAATGCTAAATTCCGAATTTCACTTGTTCCATAGAAATTTGACAATTCTGTGCAGCCACCCAATTAAAATGGTTATCATCTTGCATTGACCATGATTTGCCATAAGCCACAGTTGAGCAATAGACCCATGAGTTGATGGATATTTTTGAGCATTCTTTGAGATCATGGAGATATTTTGAGAGTCTGTACATTAGGGATTAAAGACATGATGCAGAGTGTATGATAGGATGGATAATACACAACATGTGGAACAAGAGAACATACATTAAAGGGCCAGACGACCTTTTCTCATTCTATGCCTAATATGATCAAGGAAGGGTTCTTTCACAATCAACATTTGCGAGATGCGTACATTTTCATGAGTTGTTTAACTGAATGTAAGATTTGTTTGTGAAAATAAGACCACATATTAAGATTAAATGACTAATCAATGGCTCAGCTCCCCCCTACCCAGAATAAGCAAGCAACTAATATAATGGAAACAGATAAGCTAGTGTTGAGGTGGTAAGTGAATCCAGTTAATGAGAAATTAAGGAGGTTAGCAACATGGAGATCCCATTCCAAGAACCTCACTAATCAGAATAAAATTGTAATCTATCAAACCAAGAGGGATGATGAGGGGTGACCTTACAGGTCCATAACATCATGAGAGGCCTGCCTAAAATAAATCAGGTTACATAGAGTTCACTTTGGCCATCTATCTACAATATGAATTTGTAGGTGGATCCCGTGGGATTCGACTCATTGGGATTTCACTGGAGTAGAAGTAGAGGCAATGGGGAGATATAGAAATAGAACAGTACAGCACAGTACAGGCCCTTCGGCCGACGATGTTGTGCCGAACTTTTACCCTAAACCTAAGGTCTATCTAACCTTCACCCCTATCTTATACTATCATCCATATGCCTATCTAATAGCTGCTTAAATGTCCCTAATGAGGCCGACTCCAATACCCTCTCCGGCAATGCAATCCACACCCCTACCACTCTGAGTAAAGAACCTACCTCTGATGTCTCCCCTATTTCTACCTCTACTCACTCTAAAACTACGCCCCCTCGTAATAGCTACCTCCACACTTGGAAAAAGTCTCTGGCTGTCCACTCTATCTATACCTATAATTATTTTGTACACCTCTATCAAGTCACCACTCATCCTTTGTCATTCCAAAGGGAAAAGCTGTAGTGCTCTCAACCTTTCCTCATAAGACCTTCCCTCCATTCCAGGCAACATCCTGGTAAATCTCCTCTGCACCTTTTCCAACACTTCCACATCTTTCCTGTAATGAGGCAACCAGAACTGGACACAATACTCCACAGATAACAAGGTGTAGAGCTGGATGAACACAGCAGGCCAAGCAGCATCAGAGGAGCAGGAAAGCTGACATTTCGGGCCTAGACCCTTCTTCAGAAAACAATACTCCAGACGTGGCCGAACCAGGCTTTTGTATAGCTGGAGCATAACTTCATGGCTCTTGAACTCAATCCCTCTATTAATGAAAGCTAACACACCATATGCCTTCTTAACAATTCTATCCACCTGGGCGGCAGCTTTCAGGGAACTGTGGACATGAGCCCCAAGATCCTTCTGCTCCACCACACTGCCAAGAATCTTTCCGTTACCCCTATATTCTGCTTTCAAGTTTGTCCTTCCAAAATGAATCACCTCACACCTTTCAGGGGTAAACTCCATCTGCCACTTCTCAGCCCAGTTCTGCATCCTATCAATGTCCCTTTGTAACCTAGAACAGCCCTCCGCACTGTCGACAACTCGACTCACCTTCGTATCGTCCGCGAACTTACTAATCTACCCTTCCAGTCTTACATCCAAATCATTTACAAAAATCACGAATAGAAAAGGACCCAGAACAGATCCTTGTGGTACACCACTCGTAACTGAGCACCATGTTGAATATTTTCCGTCCACTACCACCCTTCCTCTAAGAGTCAGCCAATTCTGAATCCAATCTGCCACATTTCCCCTTATCCCATGCCTCCTTACCTTCTGCATGAGCCTACCATGGGGAACCTTATCATACGCCTTACTTAAATCCATGTATACCACATCCACTGCTTTACCTTCATCCAGGTGTTTGGTCACCTCTTCATATCTTCAACATTGCAATTACTATCTGAAGCAATGATACAACTGATAGTTTTATCTGTCACATGATGTCAAGGTGGACAGGAAGAAGTTACTATTTTGCACAGTTGAGACTTTTGCTGATAATTATTCAGAGTTAGTAGCAATACACAATAGGTTATCTTAAGAGAAAGGATTTCCATTTATGTGCTGGGTATTTTGGATAATGGACAGCTCTAGGAAATCCCAAATGCAATTTGTCTACAAGGGCAACAATGAAGCCTTGAATGACTTAGAAATTATCAACACTGTAGCATTTAAAAAGCTGAAAACAGAAATCTTAAGGCAGAAACATACATGATAGGCACTGCTTCCTCCGTAGCCATATTGGCTGGATCCCCACTGTGCTGGAGTAGCGTTTGGATTCTGACCCTGTCCAGTAACAGCTGCTATGGCATTGAACATCTGCGTTGTCATGTTCTGTGGGAGAGCATTGACTGCTCGTGTAAGATCTAATAGAGAAGGGAAATAATTGCTTCGTGTTAGTTTCTGTGGATATCAGTTATGTATTCATTTAAATTCCATTTCCTTAGCACACCTGAAACAAAGTAACAGTTCTTTTATATCAACACTGAAAATACTCAAAATTTAAGACAAATTTAGTATGCAACATGGTCCTTAATACTGGATAAGCAGCTCAGATACATTACAACAGTATGAACAGAAGTACAGCACAGAACTACATTTTAAAAAAAAGAAGAGATTTACATGTCAAAACAAAATCAAACACCATGATGAGTATTGTTCTCATTCCCCCTCCAAACCTAAACTTTACTTAGTTGGAGCAAAGTTCAGGGTCGTCAGATTATAAATCTTCAAAATATCCAATCCATTTCCAATTCATTCTGTCCACCAGGAAATGACTATTAGTTACTAAACAGATCTGGTGCAATGGCCTTGAGAGTCAAGAATATGGAAAGCGCAGAAGAAATAATATCCAACTTAAATTTTCATCACTGGTTTTTCTAAAGCCACATTACAGAAAACAACAAAGATTTACTTTTGTTTTGTTGCTTCCAGAATCTGAATAACTTCACTGAAATAACTAGCAAACATAAGGAGGTGAAAGATAGTGACAGCAACAATGTTAAGGGCACCTAAAGCCAGATTTGGAACTGTAAAGGTTGCACTAACATAAAAAAGATGATTTGCTTTGGGAGATAAGATTACTTATTTCCTTGATATTCAGCTTTTTGAAACAAATAAAACTGCAGGAGTGCAGCAATGCATTTTACAATCAGGAACATAAGGAAATGGCAGTTTGAACATAAGAGAAGAACATAATTTCACACATGTACCTGCCAAATTAATATTAGCTGGTGTTGCATCCATAGAGGCAGGTGTTCTGCTGGATCGGCTCGTACTTGAAGGAGTAATACCTGGAAACAGGTAATCATGTTTATTTCAGTATTTATAGCTCAGGACTAAAAATCTTGTTTACACAGTTGCCACAAAAATCAAATGTCAATGCGTATCTTGTGGTGAAAATATATTCCATCTAAAGTTTTAAAAATCTGAATCCATTCTATTTACAGGTCAAATATATCTGTATTTTTCTTACTCCTTAATTTCAGCCATTTGAAAAATGCACGGAGTCTATGCATGAGTTAAATTCAATGGTCTATGTATTCTTACCTGGCACAGGATCTTGGAAGTGATCCTTAAACCATCTAAACAGTCCATTCACAGTTGGGAAAACTTGTCCTCTGTAGCGGTATCCTTCGGGTGTTACTGTAACATACTCCACCCTACAAAACAACATGACATTGAGTGTTATCATAAACACTGTACATGGAATTATTTTGTTAAACTGTTTAAAAATTGTCCTATAACCTTCCAAAGTGTTAAACCTATTACCACTGCAGGCTCCCTTCAGTAATATTTCTTCTCCACAAATGTACTGTATTCACACACAGTATTTCCATTCTTTACAGAAAGAAATGCTAATAAATTCCTCACATCTGAACACTGCAGAACAAAGATACCCATTTAGACATTTAAGTTGCAGCTTTAAATTCAGTCCAATTTCTGAAAACTGTTAAATTTACATCTTTGATCTGTACTGTAATATAACAACATTGAAATAAATGAATATTATGGATAAATCTCCAGTTCAAAAATGGATCACTAACATCACACCATAAATTAAAGCATACAAATTTGGGCAGCATGGTGCCTCAGTGGTTAGTATTTCTTCCTCACAGCACCAGGGACCTGGGTTCGATTCCAGCTGTGTGCAGTTTGCATGTTCTCGCTGTCAGCGTGGGCTTCTGCTCGGTGCTCTGGTTTCCTTCCACAGATGTTTAGGTGGATTAGCCATGGTAAATAGGGGGTTATGGGGACAAATTAGGGGATACCTGGGCATGATGCTCTTCAGAGGGTCAGTATAGACTTGATTGACTGAATGGCCTCTTTCTGCACTGTAGGGATTCTAAGATTCAAATCAGTTGAGACTTTTTTATCACCTATTATAATCACAGAGCAGGTACACTGTTACTTTCACTTAATGACTACATTTTGGATGTTTCCTTCAAAAAGGAAATGAAACAACATGAAATTACGGTAAAATTCACATGCTTTCTCAGTTCCAGACTTCCAGGCATACTTCTGGCCATTCTGTATATTCACTGGCATGATACTGTTGGCTTTCCTCATTTTCTGCAATGCAGTAGATGAATATCACAATTATATCCATAATAAAATCTTCCATAAGCCCAGGAGAGGGGAGACCTTTCAGTACAAGAATCACATGTGCTAATTACGATGCTTATCATTGAAAATATAGAATAATACTTTAGGGTTACCAACCTTGGTTTAGCTCGAGGTTGGTAGCCTAACAAAAATTTTCCGGGTAATTCCTTTGATGCTGAAATAAAATAGGGAATGAAAGAGGGCTTTTCTCTTTTGGATTTTGATAGCAGCTCTTCCATTTTCTAGAAAGGAAAACAATTAATGCCATATTTAATACAGTCTTGGTGATGACAAAACATGAAGGCACAACATAATGTGGAATAAAAAACTATTTCAAAGGTAGGTCTTTAATGGCACAGATTAATTTTATATTTCAATAGGATAGAATGATTTATGCAATGAAGATTTCCACACCACATCAAAGACAATAAACATGATTCTTACCTATTACAGATACCAAATATTGACAGTGTTTTTTTTTTATTTTCATGAATGACACCTGAGAGATAATTGTTAGCCACTAACACTTCTGATCAATTAAATAATTGCAGTAGAACATCAAATAACTGCTATATTAAGACGCGACCTTCTTTTGATGGCTAATCAAAATAGGAGTGTGCTGACTGTATTTGCTCCAATTATTTAAAACACTGGCAGCTTGACTCCCACTGGTTCCTTACTCGACTTCAACTGAAATTGCTGGTCAGTTCATTTGCTTAAAGAAATAACCCTCATTTCTAAACATTTAACATGGCTAACTTAACATTTTCCAAAGTCAGAGTCTCCAAAATCCAGGCAAATGAATAATTTGCATTTGAACAACTGTTGAATTCAAGATCTCTACTATTTAATCACCAGTTTTGCTAAAGCACCTTTAAAACAAAAATAATGCAATAAAACTGTCGCTCAATTTTATTCCATATTCATTGCTGGACCAGATGTCTGTCCAACACAAAAAAAAACTTTGTCAAAGTGCAATCTAGGAATGCTCTGCTAAACAGACAGCTATACAGCAGTTACTATGCAGAATCCTGTGGTTATGTAGTGCTCTGAGATGCCGAGGGATCTGGGTGTCCTCATGCTGTCGGGTTATGATGCACTTACAGCAAGTAATTAGAAAAGCTAATAGAATGTTATTTATTGAGGGGAGGGGGACTGAGTGTAAAAGTAGGAGGCTATGTTTCAGTTATACTGGATACTGGTGAGACTGCACTGAGAGTGCTGTGCACAGAACTGATTACTGTATTTAAGAAAGGATGTAAATGCATTGGAAACAGTTTACAGAAGGTTTACTAGGCCAACACCCAGAATGGGTTGGTTGTCTTAGGGACAAAATGTTGGTTGGATAGGTTTGTATCTGCTGGAGTTTAGAACAGCGAGACGCAACTTGATCGAAATACATAAAATCCTGAAGGGTTTTGACAGGGGGAGGGGCAGGTGTGGAGAGGATGCTTCCTCTAATGGGAGAATTTAGAACTCAGAAGCACTGTTTAAAAATTAGGGGACGCATATCAAAATAAAGATTAGGCAAGTCTTTTTCTCTCAGAGGATCATAAGTCTTTGGAACTCTCCTCTTGAAAGATAGTGGGAGCCAAGTCCTTGATTTTTTTTTTAAAAGAATTCCATGGAACATCAAATGCACTAATCAAGTAGAGCATGAGTGCAGATACTAGTCATATTATTAACTCAACACAGTACTTGTCTATTTGTATAGGAACATGAATAGGGGGCACAATGTTACAAGCGACACTCATATGGTGGAGAGGGTGTGCCAGCTCAAAGCTTTTTCAAAATTAAAACTGAGAAATAACAAAAATGAACACCTATAGCTGAGGGCAACTGGTAATAAGTTGTACCATTGGGGATGAATTAGGACACAATGTTTCAATCAGGGACTAATAAATGGTTTATTAAACACAAGTTCCTTGATTTTATTACACTGCTTAAAAGCCTCATCAACTCACCCTTACATTTTCAAAAACATTTATGCATAAAGCCCAAGATCTCCCTTTTCCTGAATTCTCTTAGAATTGTATCATTTAGCTTATGGTGCACTTGTTTATGGTTCCATCCAAACTGCATCAAATGCATTCCTGTTGGTCTTTATCTCAAAGGGATTGCAACATAAAAGGGAAGCAACTTGTATAGAGCAATGCAGATGATGTGCTCATTCAGTTTGGGACATGGCACTTCAGAAAGGAATAAAGTCCTTGGAGGGCTACAGTACTTCACCAGAATATCAAAGCAAAAGCTTAAATTATGATGGCAGACTGCTTGAACCTGCCAGGTATTCCCTCAAGTTTTCAAGATTGATAGGTGATAAAATTGAGGTGTTCAAACAATTAGAAATGTTTCAATAGAGGTGCTGCAGAGAAACTATTTTCACTGGTTGGAAATCCAGATCAAGGAGGCATAACCTTAAAATTAGAATCATGCCATTCAGAACTCAAAGTCACGAAATTGTGGAACTTTTTTGAACAAAAGGTTGTGGATGCTGGTTAATCAAAGTTTTAAAGGCTAAGCTTCACAATTTATTTTAGGCAGGTATCAGGGAAAGGGACCAAATAAAGGTAAATGGAGTGGTGGTAGATCAGTCACCTTCTAACTGAATGAAAGAATAGACTTGAGGAGCCGATTGGTCTATTCTTGTCCCTCGAAACAATCATTTTTGCAAGGATCCTGTTCAATCTTATTTAGCAACTGCAAGAATTATGTCCTCTTCTCATCTAATATATTAATTCAGTTACAGATAAATTAATGGTGCTTGCAAGATGGGGGTATAGCATACCCTTTCTCCTTCCTTTTATATAATACTTTTCCCATTTTACATCCTTTGATCTCAGGGTACAATGCTAGTTAGGATTTCAGGTTAAATGGATAGTTTCTCTAGATAAGCAGCATGAATTGTTCCTATAAATGATCTGCGTGCCTTAGATTTATAAAAAAGTGACTGTCTCAAGTGTCCTGGATTCACTTCTATGATATAATAGCATATAACAACAGCCTCCCTTTGCACCATGCAATGGATATGTGTGTCTTTTGTACAGATCTCTTCATTTTTTTGTGATGTCAGATGAAGTTAATACTACAGTAGTATGGTTTCACTGAATTACTCAAATTGAGGTAATACATACCTAGTAATAGGTATGTTGAGAATAACTTGGTTCAAATTAGTACAACTTATATTCAGCTCCCAGAGCAAATTCTACCAGCTTAATTTGATAATAACCCCAAGCAAGTTCAAGGAAAGAGAGAGTGGGAATGGTTGCTAGCACGATAAAAGATCTTTCAATGCCTACTTTGTGCTGTTTTAATAGACCTGAAACATTTGGCATACAGGGTCTAACCCTTTTAGAGGAATCTTAAGTTAAAATCACATTTTAAATTAATTCACATTAAGTTATTCCCAGAGGAACTGGTTAAAAATACATGCATCACCAGGAACATTATAGTTCCGAGAAGCAATCCCTGGGAGTAGACTACTGTCCATGTTGAGTATATTTTCATGGATTTAACCCAACAGCCACGCCCCCTCCCCACACACCCAATAGCAGAAACAATTATTTTTACTGCAACACGCTTGATTGGTATTAGAATTTTTCATTTACTGCTTATCGAGTTTTAATAAAATTGGTTGAGCAAAGATTAAAGTTAATGTACAGCTGAAAAAAAATTAAAAGTCTTGCCCATTTCCATGTTAATAAACTCATTAGAATTCTTCCCTGCGTTGATCAAGCTCGGTTCACATGTTGTGTCAATACCTTACGGTCTCCGCCACTGCAATCCTGGTAATATTTGTGATACAGCAGGTCACGAGCAAAAGATGCCATTGGTTGCACATAGCGAGCAGTGATTTCATCAAGATCTTCAAACTCCTGGATAATGAAATTGCAGATTAAAAACTGTAAGAGCCTTATAATATACAATGCATTTTTAAGAGGATTTATAAGTACATACATATTGCTAGAAATGATAGGCATTTACAGGACTATTCAAAAGAAAGACCGCAATTTGCATCCAATAGATGTTTATATACTGCACAGCTTTTGCATCTAAAATGTAAAACATATCTACAAAAAAACCGTAGGAAGTGGATAAAATGATCCATCATTTCACACTACAGAGCTACTCTAATTGTGAAGTCGACAGTCGCCAGTACCAAATACATATTTGAAATAGTAAATAAAGACAAGACAGTGCAGAGAAAAATAAAATAGAAAAAGCTACGAAGTCTCTTTGAGAACACTGCAATACTTACTTGCATACAGCAGATTTTCCAGAAATAACATAGATACAGATTTAACAAAAATTTAAAATCTATTATTTACAATGAAGTATTTAGGTGTGTTTTCTTCTCTTACCTCATTGTTGATCAAAAGAGACTGTCCCAAGCTAAAGGCATTCTCTTTGCCTTCTTCTCTTACGTCTATATGTTGATAGATCCCATCAGTCACTTTCCAGGTTACAGTGAGGTGGTTTGCTCCTTTGCTGCTAGGTCTGATGATAACATCTCCTTGGTCCATGGTTTCCATCATTTTCTCAGCCTGCTTGAAGTTGATATTGTGGAATGAAGGGTGCACTATTACTCGCTTGATATATGCTATTGGAAAGTAAAGAGTGAACAAGTGTTAATGCAATCATTCATTCTTGTTTTTTTAAAAAAAGCAAAATATTTCTGTTTTTGCATACGACCATCAACTTAGACCTGCAATTTCACAGGTTTGAACAATTTGAAAGCTTTCTGAAGTTGAATGCTTCAATAAACAATGGAGGTGAAAAATAACTTTCAAGTCAAAGGATTTTTCCTGACGTTTTTATACATTTAGATGACAATGACTTGGCTGCAGATTTAAGGCTTAATTTAAATGAACGATCAATTTAAAACCAATCTATATAACAGGTCAATATAATGAAAACCTTAACATCGAAATAATCAAATTTTGAACTGCTGAATGACTTACTTGTGCGCTGCTGTTTCTTCTTTGCATCATCATCTACCTTTTGGTCTGCTGCCTCAGAATCAAAGTCATAATACGTGTCTTTGGGCAATTTCCATTCATTGTTCTTGTCCATTAGATCAGACGTTCGACAGGTAAGGTCCACACTAAATTTTTCAATATCTATCTTCATTATTCTGCAATGCACAGTCATACCAATCTACAAGGAAGTAGGTGTAAACAATTACACATCCAGTCAGATATCACCCAACCTGAGAAGTCATTCAAGAGAAAACAATCTCTACCTTGACCCTTTCTTCAGGGTGTTTCACATTTTTGTCACTGAGGAATTTTGTTGGAATGAAACCTGCAACATTGTTGTCTAGCCTTGTTTTCACACCTATAGCTTGACCAGGACAAGCACCACTGTCAAAATGATTCCAAACCTGTAGGGAATAAAAAAAAAAAAATCAATCTTTTAAGAACATTCGAAATTAATTCACATTTGAGTTTTTCTGCTGAAAGTGTTAACAACAGTGATGAGAAAGAAGTAACATTTGTCCTGTACACAGCCTTTTGCAGTGATGGGCATTCTTTCAAAACATCAGATGTGTATTTAAAAAATTCCTTTTTTATATTTACATCAATAGCTGGTCTTCAAATAGAGTGTGCAAGGCAGGCAGGCAAGCAAAATGCGAATCTCCAATAGGTGAGTTCAAATGGGAGGTTAAAACAGTTGAGAATTTGATTCCTGACCCAAGATCCTGACTGGACCGAATGGAATCATTTTATTGTGTTCAAGTACTTGGAACAAGTCTTTAGCTTACACCAGTATCATTTTCAACCCCTCAGATATTGAAGCACTTGATATCCATACGCAGCAAGACCCGGACAAATTGACTTGATAAGCACACAGTTAATAGTTGAGCTACACAAGTGCTAGGCAATGACCATCGCCAACAAGAGAGAATCTAACCATACCCCTTTGATATTACCATCACCGAATTCCTCATTATCAACATTCTGGATTAACACTGACCAGAAATTGGACTGCATAAGCCATATAACATTTGTGGCTACAAGAGCAGATCAGAGGCTGGGAATTTTGGATTGAGTAACATGCCTTCTTACTCACTAAAGTCTATCTACCTTCTATGAGGCACAAGTCAGAAGTGTGATGAAACAGTCTCCTCTTCCTGCATTAGAGTGGCTCAATGACAATGACACTCAGGACACTCACCACCACCCACGACAAAGGTGCTCTGTCAATTAACACCCGATTCACCTACTTAAACATTCACTCCTTCCACCAATGGCACACAGCTATAGTCAGGGGTACCATGCATAGGATGCACTGCAGCAATTTGCCAAGGCTGCTTCAATAGCACATTCTAAACTGAGGACATGTTAACACTTAGAAGGAGCATCATTTGCCAGGTCCCTTCTAAGCTAAAAGCCATCCTGGCCATTATTCCTATTTCTTCATTATCACTGGATCATAATTTTCGAATTTCCTTCCTAACAGCACTGTGGATACACCAGAACCAGACGGATTCATGGTTCAAGAAGGTGGCTCACAACCAGCTTCTCAAGGTCAATTAAGGACTGGTAACAAATGCTGGCTTGGTCAGCAATACTTATATCTCACAAATTGAAAAAAATTCAAAAGGTGAGTGTCATGCCTCGCACAATGTTTTAAGTACTTGAGAAAAAAAATCTAAAAAATTTCATACTCAATTCAACATCTAAATGCTTAAAAAAAAGTTGAATTATGAGATTTAAAAAAAATTATTGATCCAAATTTTAAAATGGCGCAATACCTCACTAAGTTCTGGAAAGTTGTCTTGTTGGCAGAAAGGACACTGCCAGAGTCCAGTTTCATCATTCCTTATAGCTTGATCATAGCTTTCACCCTGAGGCCTCCTGTGAGCAATCCCTGTCACAACGCATGTAATCAACTTACCTAAACAGAAGGAAGTGTGTTAGGGTAATAGTAATTTCAGCAAACTTGGAAGTAAAAAAGGTTTAAAAATTCTTTTCTAATTATTTAGGGGCCAGTGAAAGAAAATGCTTACCAATATAAAATGTTTCTGGAGTTTCTTTTGTCAACATATTGAAAATTTCTTCTGAGTTTGCTGCACGACATGGAACTCGTAAATCCTTGTACCTGCAACTCAGCTCAGCTCGAATATCATACAGCGTGATACCTTTGTTACCATAGCCCTGTTAAATGATAAATTTAAGTGCAAGATAGACACTAAATGTATTTGTTCTGTTACTTAATTAGTAGCAGCAGGAAGCAAAGCCTACAAACATTTCAAAAGAAAACAAAATTTCTGCTGAACTTTAAACATTTGGGGAAATCACCAACTATGTTCTTGAGCTAATGCATACATAGAATTATCCACAGCACACTTTTTAAATACATTATTTTTATATTTCTACCATACACAGAGGCATAGATATTAAAATTCAAATCTCAAATGTTAAATAACATTTAAATAAACAAACAGTAGATTACTATTAAAAAATCTCAAAGTAATTGATTTTTTGGGGAGATAAAGGGAGCTAACTTTTTAAAAGCAGTAAAACATAAATAACGCACAAATAGCTAGTAAACATTGAAACATAGCATGCTTCTCAGTACACTGGTCACAGAACAGTGAAACTGCAAAGTTGAAAACGCTCTGTTTTGCATTATATCCGTCAAATAATTCTGAATTAAATATTCAATGAAAATTCATTTATGAAAATACCAACCTGCCTCTCCAATTCTTCTGCAAATGCGTCAAGGTCAAGATCCTTTAGTCGCTCAGGATTTTCCAAAATTTCTTCCAGTGCTCCTGCTGGGTTGGCATCCTCTGCTGACTCATCATATTCGAGTGCATCTACAGCCATCTTTCTGGCCCATTCATAAGTTTCAGGGTGAACTCTTGAGCCATCGAGGACCTCAATGTAGGAATCAGTACTGCAGATTTTACACAAGGCAAATACAGGTAAACATTGCAATACAAATAAGACAAATGCCTACTACATAAGTCAGTAATAAAGCATATGAACTTCGGATCAGGTATGACATCAGGCATGTAGACCGAATGTCTAGCAGATAATATCCAACAGTATGTTCCTGCAATTTCAAAACAGGCAGAGTGCTGACTATATTTAACCAGTCTGTGTTTGCACAAAACAAAATATGATGTCTGAAATTAGATGTGATTCTACAATAAGTCAGAACTTGCTAAATAATCCCAGTATGTTAATAATTAAACGAACCAATTTACGTTCAGTCAGGCTCGCGGTGTATTTTTCATACGGTTGCTAGAAGCTCCGTATATTCAAATGCAAGGATCTATCTTCTGCCAGGAAATGGAATATGCCCACACATTAAACAAAAACATAGGGGCCAACAGCTCTCTGGCGCAATCTCAGTGCCACAATTTCAACCAGAGTATGTATATTTCCATCCTTTTCTCATATAGGATAAATTCTTGCTCCTTTGAAATCTGGCATTTTTGCATTTGGCCTGATGTGTGCGAGATGAAAAGCCCTGATCACGTTTCTTTTTTTAGCAGTGCAAACTATCATGCCAGAATTCAAATTTCCAAGGGATAAATCTCAAGGGAAAAAAGTTTTCTCAAGCATTAGAATCTTGACATTTTAAGTATTATATATACCAACTGTTAATCCAAACGAATCATGAATTAGTATACTTTACAAAGCAGCACCTATATCCAGAAGAGTTTTTTTGAGCTCATCCTGACAAACATTATGGCAATGGTAGCCTGTAAGAGTAGTTAGGTAGCTAGAGATCTTTGATTACTACACACTGTAGTTGGAAAATTACACAGATAAACCACACAGCACAAAAATTCAGAATGAAAGAGTCTTCACGTAGGAGTACAAACCTGTCCCCTAATGAGGCAGTATCTATTTTAATAAATCCTGCGCAATTGATGAAGACTTTTGGGCCCATATGGCACATCGTAACTAGCTGGGTCCTGTTTTCCAGGCGAGTGTTATTCTGTTTGAGGATCTATGTAAGAAAAAGATGTTAATACAGGTCCATACAGAAATCAAAAGCGTAATTTGCTGCTTACAGAATTGTAGTTCCACTATTCAAAAATCAATACAATCGTACACTTCATACGTATTTACAGGTGAACTGATCTTTGATAAACAGAGCATGCAAAATGCTACCATTGTATATATTGTTAAGTGTCTCATGTTATTGATGAAGTCTTTTTTTCAAAATTAAGTTTTCACTGAATATGGGCTACTTTAAATATTTTTCATTTATCTCCCTTCAAGCCACTTCATTTTCCTCTCCATCCAGCTCACTTTGTACTCAAGATAAACAGTTTAGCTACCTGGCCTGACAATATGGAACTAGCTACTTTTTTTTTGCTGGCAGCAAGTACTATCGTGATCATGTATTTGGTAATTGTAACATAGGCTTTAATCAGCAGTTTCCAGTTTATCTCCTTACCTTCTGTAGGTGTGATCCTTTACGAGGACCCAGACCACAGACATACTGAACCAATGCCTGAGTATGTGGATGAGTTATTGCTCTGTTTACATCAACACCAACTTCATTCACTCGATTTATGAACTCACAGTAAAGTGCATTCAATAATTCTTCTTTTATTACTTGTTCCTGAGGTAGACAAAAATTAAAATGCAAGAAAGCACGTTAAAAACTTCAACTAAGTCACATTAGAGTAAACTAAGGGTGGCATTGACAAAAATATTTCTTTGACCATGATTAAACATCAGAATTCAGCTTTATCAAATCTACAGCTTTTAATTTACTCCTCCCCAGTCTTCTACTCGCATAAGGAGGCAGAACACGGTGTATAACAGATGTCCTCCAACGTGACCGCCAGTTTAGATCACGTTAAATGGTATGAATACTCACTAAAATCACCACACATTTTACATTATTGCACAAAATCAAGACCTACCTCTCTAATCAATCACACGCAGGATAAAAGGTAGTAAGGTAGATTACCTGCAATGGATGGAATTTGAGGCAGACAATGTCTTCATCTGAGCTGCAAACTTGAGCAAATTCCACAAGTGGATCTTGCACCCGACGAGCCAATGACACCGCCTGACGTAGCAATGGTGGATAATCCCTAAAGTCATTCTGGTGAACAAAAAAGCCAAGTTGAAGAAAGTTTTTATTCTTACTAAAATTACTAATCTACCTTCAATCTTATTAAATCACATTTAAGAGTCCTTTCTCAGCCCTCTGACAATGTATTTCCTCAGGAGGTTGCTGACACCCCGCACAGGAGCAAGGCCTAACAAATATCGTTCAAATTCCTTTCTCTCAAAAGGACATTTGGTCTTTTCTTTACACAAATACCAGTGCTATGGAAATCAGGGGCTCAATAAAAAAAAAAGGAGTAACACAAGGCCAACAAATTGTGCTCCAGTAAAGTGCCACAAATTGAAGTCATGGTTAATGCAATTTTATTATGAACTATAATATGTTGATGATAAGGATACTTGTATACTAAATACGAAATCTAATATGTACAATATGCTTTCAATACTTGTGTAAAATATACAGTTGTACATTTAGCATAATTTTCTTGAAATACAGTATGCTGCATTTGTTGCTAGTTCACAAACTTTAAGTGAAAATGCACAGCAGTCTTATCAAAAGCGTGTGACACTGTAGTGTGCAGCACACATGACAGAAATTTAAACATTTAATATTATTCCAAATATTGTAACATTTCAAATTAAGTTATGCAATTTGCGATTTGTTTTTATTTCAACTGGGAACCCTTCAAATTCTGTAACTACAGTCGGTTCTGATATAACATGATAGTTCTGTTCTTGTGTGATCTCGCATTATAAGAAAATTGCACAATAGCCATACCATTTCAACTAGTGGGGCTGGAATCGCGTTATAGCCAATACAGGTAAGGAAAGTTTGCGTTCTACAAACTGCGGTCTAAATTCTCCAATCGTATTAAAGCCAATTCACATTGAAGAAACATGCCTTATAGCAGAACCGACTGTATCATGTAATGATAGTGAGTATGGCTGAGAAAATATCAACTGATTAGCCTATCAGACGCACTCCGATTTAGAAGACTCAAAGTTAAAATTTTCTCCTCTACTAAACATGCAGAGCTGAAGACTGAACAATTTTGCTAACTGAACCTACTCTTGGTCTTGTGATAGTCTCAGGCCTACTGGAAAGTAAACAATAGACCAAGGGTGTCAGCTATTTGTCACCCTAGTGACAAATCATTTTGCTTTTTTTTTGGCGTCTGAAATACTAACTATGGTTAGATATTGAACATAAGGCACTCTTTAATGATGCTTGGCAATAAAGGGAGGAAAGGGGTAAAGAGAAGGAATCGATGACTTCCTATGATTGTTTGAGAGACTTCAAGAGGGTTGGCTAGCAGCAACAATTGAATGATTAAAAAAAGCTGGTAAATAAAAAGCTTGCATTCTAACAATCATACTGCGTCCCATACACAATTAGTGTAATTGTGATTCATATATTTACATAATTCTTACCTCTGACTTTTTACTATTCATGTACAGAAGAGCTAGTTCGTTGTCCACCAGCTGCACTCCAATAGGTGACATCTGATGCTCCTGTTCCAATTCGTGCACTATTCGTTTTATGTCCTCAACAACCATGAGTGCATCCCTACCAAGGAAAGTACCTACATATTAAACATCTAACACATGGCACACATATCCTGCTCAAAACATTACCTCTTGCAATTTATTATAAATAAAACGCTTGTACATTTGTTTCAAAAAATGGCCATTGGAACTATCACCAAACTGTAGCCAATATTCCTTTGGTTACATAACCATTGGTGGCCAGAAAGAACTATTCACAGTTGTGTCTCTTACCAAGGAAGCAACTGATTTTCCCAATCAACATATGGCTAAGAAACAGCAGCACATGCTCAGCCTTTTTGAGTTAATGGGTGTTTCCAATGGGACAATTTATATCCAGATGCCTTGCTATTTCTTCCTTAATGATAGATTCGAGCATCTTCCCCATTACCGAAGTTAAGCTAACTGGCCTATAGTTACCTGCTTTTTGTCTACTTCCTTTCTTAAACAGTGGCGTCACATTGGTTGTTTTCCAATCTGCGTGAACCACCCCAGATGAATTTTGGTAAATAATTACTCGTGCATTTGCTATTTCCCCCATCACCTTTTTTAGTACCCTGGGATGCATTTCATCAGGGCCAGGAGACTTGTCTACCTTTAGCCCCATTAGCTTGCCCAGCACTGCCTCCTTAGTGATAATGATAGTTTCTAGGTCCTCGCCTACTATAACCTTCTTGCCATTAGTTTTCAGCATGTTACTTGTGTCTTGTGAAGACCGACACGAAATAACTGTTTAATGTCTCGGCTATTTCCTCGTTCCCAGTTATTAAATTGGCCTTCTCGTCCTCTAAAGGACCAACGTTTACCTTCGCCACTCTTATGATTTACATATTTACAGAAATTTTTGCTGCCTGTTTTTATATTCTGAGCTAGTTTACTCTGATAATCTATCTTACTTTTCCTCAAATTTTTTTTGTGGCTTTCTGTTGGCCTTTAAATATTTCCCAGTTTACTAGTTTCCTACTACTCTTTGCTTTTTTGTATGTGTTTTTTGTGTTTCCTTTACCATCTTGCTAAATGTCATGTTAAGTGTCAGTGAAACTCTGCCTTTCATTGCAAGCAGGAGCCAGCTTTCCAATCAATAAAGAAAATGGTTTAAAGTAGATTTGATCATATTTTAAACATAACCATCCTGACGGTACGCCAGCAACCTGATAATTACAAACAAGTGCACTGGCTCCTTACCTATTTTCTCCACCCACAGCCACAACATGGGGCTTCTTATTTAGAAGAAACTTTTTCAAAGTTTCAATATCATGTGCCTGTAGACAGCAAGATATAGAAATGAGTTGCTGCAATTTAATTTACTTTCCATTATGTCTACTACCTTATACTTGCATTTATGCTATCAGTTTGACAAGAACGAAAGCAAAATGTTAAAAGTTGAACTGCATATACTGGTGAATGCCAAATTCTAAAAGCAAAAGGCAAAATGTAAAGTAAAAACAAAAAATGCTAGAAAGGCAAAGGTCAATCTGTAAAAGGAGGAGAAGTATATGATAATATTTCAAAGGTGTATCCTTTTTCAATGAGGGGAGAAAAATATTTTTCTGCTCAAGTTCTGATAAGTAGTACATGGTCAAAACCATAACCAGTTTTTTCCGTTTACTAAATCTGTGTACTTTCCACATTATTCATTCTTATTTTGTATTTATGGAAAATTATTTTTATTAGCAATATAAAATTACAAAATGCTTAACACAGTGCGCATAGTCAATAAACAGAGCAATAATGGTAGATAATAATTAGGGCAAAAAAATTAGATCCACCACCTTAACTATTTATTCCCCCAATACTAATGCATTGCGGCAGCACTATGTACATTTATAAGATGCACTACAACAACTTGCTAAACATCCACCCATAGCACTTTTCAAGCCCTTGAACTCTACCACCTAGGAGGACAAGGACAGCAGACGCATGGAACATCACCATCAGGAAGTTCCCTAAGTCACATACCATACTGGATTGGAATGGCCTGCATGCTGCTGCTCATTTTTGGCTATTGGTCCAAAATCGTGAAATCCTTTCCTAATGGTGCTGTGGATGCACAGATAGACTGCAGTAGTTCAAGACGTTGGCTGACTACCACCTTCTCATAGGCAACTGGAATAGAAATAAATAAATACTGGCCATACTAGGGATGGCCACATCTCACAAAATAACTTTAAAAAAATTGAAGCGAGAATGCCATTTGCTGAATCCTTGCCTGTGATGCCAACATCCGTTGAATGAAAAAAAAACATGTAACCAATAAAATTCATTGTCTGTTCTTGTTGTTTTACAGGGAAGATACACAAGCGTTTCATTGAGCAAGATCAAAATTGGTTTGTGTTTAATTAATTATAACCTCCTAAACACCACTGTTGTTAAGCAGCAACATCATAAAGTAGAAGACCATCAGTTCAGCTGGCTCATCTATGTATTACACACTCGCAAATCATTTCAAGTAGATCCAAATTCAGTGTGCCCATGGCTTCAGTGCCCAAATCATTAACACACTCAAGATTGCTATGCCACTTTTTAGCACGTATTTCATGTCAACCTTGCCTAAGCCCAATCACAGTACCTTTGATTCAAAGTATGAAGTTGGATCTGACAGTTTTCGGTCCACTGATCAAACCTGCCAAAATCTCTAAGCTTATATGCATTTTCATTCATCACTTGCTAATAGAGTCATAGTGTTGTACAGCACGGAAACAGACCCTTCGGTCCAACTCCTCCATGCTGACCAGATATCCTGAATTAATCGAGTCCCATTTGCCAGCATTTGGCCCATATCCCTCTAAACCCTTCCTATTCATGTACTCATCCAGATACCTTTTAAATGTTATAATTTTGTCAGCATTCCACAGTCTTTGAAAGAGACAACCTACAAGTAAAAGCTCAGCCCTTCTGCAAACTGGAACTTGATCCTGCACAAGATGAGGCTTAGAAGGCCATAGACCAGACACTAAGACACCAAACTGCGCTTATGTTCCCACCTTGGTATCATCAATAAATTTGGATATAATTCCTTTCTCTAAATGATGTATAAAAATTATAATCAACACTGCTCCAACAATAGCATTCTACTTTTCCAGTTTGTATCAACATGCAAGAAGAACAGAGAAGGAAATATTCCAAAAGTGAACTTCTTACCTTCTTCTCTCTTTCTTCCTCTCGCCATGCATTCCTTCGCTTCAAAAAATAAGGCAGACGAAGGAAATCTGTCACTTCACCTTCTCCATTAACAAGAGAACAGAAGGCTGGTGTATCCCTAGCAAAAAAGGGAACAGTATATAAAATTTAATAAGCAATATTTTTGAAGCAGCTTCCATTGCTCCATCATGCCTGTAACCTGTCAAACTGATGATTCATTACAGTGCCAAGAAACAGGAATTTCAGGTTATAAATGGTTTTAACTACATTCTCATATAGAAACAGTCTATTCCAAACTCATGAGTAGATTAAACTCATTAAAACTGTATTTTTGAACATAACTCAGTTTGAGTACGTTATGACAGACCTTTGGGGCAGGTAGGACTTGAACCCAGAACTTCTGACCCACCACCACTCCATCACAATGACACTTTTAAATTTTTAAAATATTTTTTAAAAAATCCAATCTATTTGGGCATCTAATGGCACACCTCAAGGACAGGTGGGACTTGAACCTCAAGCTCTAGCCTGAGGTAGGGACACTACTGTTACTTGGTAAGAACCATTACCAAGTATAAGTATTCAAATTATTTAACTTAATAGATTATAGAGAAAACTTCTGAAATCCACTGAAAATCAAGCTATTCACGTGGGGTGATGGGCAGGGGAGATGCAGAAATGGGCTGATCATAATGTGAATGATGCTTGCTGATGAAGGAAAGGAATTCAGGAGTGGTTGAGACCAGTGTGAGTCTGGAACACCTGACATTTAATCTTCAGCACGTGGCCTTCATGAGCAGTAAGCACAAGGCTGCTTTGATTAAACTGATTGATGAATAAAGTAATACGGTCGCTTTGCATGCATGCACATGTCAGTGATGTCACCTAGCTGTGGGGCAGGAATGGGAGCAACTGCTTTCTCCACCTGATTGCTTGGCCCTCTCCAGCTGTCAGTGATGTCTCACTGTCAAGGCTGACAAGGATCCCTATCTGGACCCAAGGGAGCCATGTCCAGGTGTGGGCCTGCTGCTACATTTGTCGCACCCCACACCTCTCTCTGATCACATCATTCTCCCTCAATTTGAGTATTTACATTAGACATTTTCAGCAGTATCACTTCCTTCAGTTACCCCGAACTTTGGGTCATGACATTGCGCATGTACGCTCAAGGTCGTGTTCACAATAAATGGCTTCGTCTCTAGATTCTAGAAATAGATGTTCAAACATACCATGAATTAGGCTGCACAGTTACCACATACTATGTATTTGACTGGCCATTTCTTCACTGAAGGTGACAAGTAAAGCAGGGTGTGAGCAGCAGTGGTTTGGACAATGTGAAATTTCTCTGTGTCCAAAATTTCTCTACTCAAATTACTTTTAAACAGGAATACTTCTTCAAACAGATCTGTTACCTAGCATGGTATATACAAATAATAGTCAAGAATGAGGTATATTTTATGACATTTCACAGAAACCCTTCTCCCAAAAAGCAGGTTTACTCAGCATGTTAATAGATTTCTGATTCAGTAAATATAACTAACGGAATCTTTTCGTGACCTCCAATCCTTGCACTAAAATAATCAAGGTAAAGGATACAAATGTAGCAAATTCTATTTAAAAATATTACTCTTATGTTGGGTACCTCTGCTGCATTTACTGCAATTTAGGAATACATACATACCAGACTGAAATATTGAATGATATTACAGGAATTAGCAGTAAAATGTGAACTGACAAAGTAAGGAACTGGGTTGAAACACAGTCATACCATAAGAACATTAGTTCACACCATTCTTGTAAGCACTGCATCCATGAAACTGGGTAACACCTTTGTTTAAGAGTTTACCATGTCTAATTCCAAGTGCTCTTCCATGAAGACAAATGGTGTTTTCCATGGACCTCTCAGCATAAATAATACTCACTTAAACACGTTAAAAAGAAAATACATTTCCTTGCACACATACCTTTCTCCTGAAAATGCCAAACCAAGCACTCGAACTCCTTTACCCTGATTTTCTTCCATGAAGTCATCATCATCTTCTTCATTCTGCTGGTCAGGTCGATATGGTGCAACTTTCAGCCAGTTGTAAAGTTTGCGGCTACAACACTTAAAATGATAGCAGCAAGTTGTTATTAAAAGTAATTTTTAAACAAAGATAACAAAACCAAAAAGAAAACACCTCAGGTCTTCACAAGACTGTAATTTGGTTAATTAACTAAACCCAGTTGACATTCAAGCAATCACATTTTTTCATGAAACATTTTCTTTTGGAAGTGCTGTGTGTGCATTTTTATGAATACAAAAGCAGCATCTAGTAAAACATCTGCAGCAAACTTTTCATTTTCCACTCCACTCCTTTTTATGCCTCTGGTGAAACTGAAAATTTATTAATAATCTAAACTGTAGCATGGGTAGCTCTGAGACCCCTTTAATGACCTGTTGATTGTGGTCAAGTTCGTAGAATTATTGACTTTAGTCAGCCTGATTTGGAATTCAAATTTGGAACTGTTCTAAAATTTTTATCATTCAGATCCCTTATCCTAAGCTACATGTAGTTTTCAAGCTTCACTTGTGTTTAAGCACTTTGATGCTCCTTCAACTTACCGTCAGATCAATATACAGTTCCAACATCACATTCTAACTTGCACAAAATTCACTTTTGCGATGGCACGTGTAGGTGGTGTGAAACTAACCTTCAAATTAATAGCACTCTAAGTGCAGGACATTGGCAATAGTTGACAAACCGAATACTTCACAGTACTTTTGAAAACAAATTTTGTCAGCAATGAATGCCGAGACAGATTTAAATTAGGTATTTTACAGTTTTGGTATTGCAGTACATTACAGTGGAAATGGAAGCCACTACATATCTTACATACAGACAATGTTGCTATTGTTAAAGGGTCATCATCGAGAACAGAAACTATAATTTTCCTCACATACCTTGCAAAGATAGTCCCTTGTCTCAATTAGCAGCTTATTTTTCAGTTCCTTACCCATCTGGGGGTAGAGGAACTGGTTTAGCGCACGTTCAATTGCCATGCTGCGTTGTCTGTTCCACTCTTGCACTTGATGGCTGAACTCATCACGGTAATAAAATTGCTTGATTTCGTCAAAATAAGTCTGGTCATTTCCATAACTAAAAAAAAAGAGATAAAACCATAACTCAGACTCATTATCTGGTAAGATATCCCTGTATACCATAAATACGGAGAACAGTTTTTCTGTTTAAGCTTCAATAGTAAGGGAAATCTGGGGTAGATTACTCACTGTATTTATACTCTATTTTTGAAAGATAGAGACCGACGGAATGTTTCTAGAATAGTTTACTAAAATCCTCACAACTTTACCAAAACCCCAGGGAGCACCTAAATTTTTAAAAATATATTGGAAGTGAACATACTGGCAAGGCCAACATTTGCTGTCTATCACAAACAGCCTTGAGAATGTGGTAATCGGTCACCTTTTTAAATTGTAGTAGGGTTGGCATGTAGCTTGGACTGTAACCTGCAGATGATGGCATTCTTTTGTTTGATGCCCTTGTCCCTCCCAAAGGTAAAGGTAATGGATTTTTAAAAATCCTGTTGAGGGAAGCTTGTAGAGGTGCAGCTCTGCGTCTTACAGATGGTACACAATACTACCATATTCTTGTGTAGGTGGAGTGAATGTTTAAAATGGTGGATGCGATGCAATCAAGCAGAATGTCACCGAAGCTGAACTCTTGCAGCAAGTGTGGTTTTTCATCACACTCTTGACTAATGCCTTGTATGTGATAGACAGACTTTGGGGATTCAGAAGGTAAACTATGTATTACAGAACTTCCAGCCATAACAGATAATAAAACGGATAAGAATTTGAAATAGTCAGATTTCTCTTTGCCAAAGTGCATTTAATTCATCAGGGCTGTTGACAGGGCCCTCAACCAGGTCTGACCCATCTCTCGGACTTCCGCCCTCACCCTTTCTCTTGCCTCCCGCAACAGTGATAGGGTTCCCCTTGTCCTTACCTACCATCCCACCAGCATCCACATCCACAAGATCATCAGATGCCATTGCCGCCACCTCCAGCGTGATGCCCCCACCAGACACATATTCCCCTCACCTCCCTTGTCAGCCTTCACCAGGGACCGTGCCCTCTGGCACACCCTCATCCACTCTTCCTTCACCCCCAACCGTCCCCCACAGCCCCACGGCACCTTCCCTTGCAAGCGAAGGCGCAACACCGCCCCGTTCACCTATTCCCTCTCCACTGTCCAAGGGCCTAAACATACCTTCCAGGTGAAGCAACACTTCACCTGCACTTCCCACAATCTAGTCTACTACATTTGCTGCTCACAATGTGGTCTCCTCTACATTGGAGAAATGGAGCGCAGACTGGGTGACTGCTTTGCCGAACATCTACGTTCTGCTCGCAGGAAAGACCCTGAGCTACCTGTTGTCTGCCACTTTAACACACCACCCTGTTTCCTGGCCAATATCTCTGTCTCTGGCTTGCTGCAGTGTTCCATCAAAGCTCAGCACAAGCTGGAAAAACAACACTTCATTTTCCGCTTGGGGACCCTGCAGCCCTCCAGACGCAATATCAAGTTCAATGATTTTAGGGCCTAAACTCTCCCATGTCTACCCCCTACTCAACGCACCAGGCCTTGTTATCACAGTGTGGAGCTGGAGGGACACTGAAGAAGGGTCCCAACCCAAAATGTCAGCTTTCCTGCTCCTCTGATGCTGCCTGGCCTGCTGTGTTCCTCCAGCTCTACACTATTATCTCAGACTCCAGCATTGGCAGTTCTTATTACCTCTTGTTATCACATAGCCTGCCATTACACACTAGCTATTGTTAGTCACTAACAGTCCCATTAACAACTATTCACCCTCCTAGCCAGATCATTATCAACTCCTTTGTCTTTCCAACTGCTCGTCTGTATCTTCAGGCTCTATCCTTTATCCTACCGTTTACTCCCTACCCCACTCCCTCCTTATTTTCTACATACAAATTGATGTTTTCCCAGCTACCACCAGTTCTGAGGAAGGGTCACCTGACCTGGAACGTTTAACTCTGATTTTTCTTCGTGGATGTTGCCAAACCTGCTGAACTTCCAGCAACTTCTGTTTTTCTTGTTAATTCATCAGGATCCTGGCATCATCCATTTCCTTTCAGGTTTCATCACTACCCAAGTCACTCTGCAATTGCACTGAGAATAAACCTTAATTAAATTACACCAGTTACTGCACTCCCATCTTCAATGCAGGGTGTTCCATTGCCCACAGTTTGCTGACTGAAAACTTACTACTTGTCAACATGCTCCCTACCAAACCTATTGCTACTATTCTTCCAGACAACATTTCAGTAAGATTGAGCAAAAAACAATTAAGCAGAATTGCCCTTAAACACTCATTCAATCATTAACTTAAATTATTTACTGTCAATTTTTATTACATTAATCAATGTTTGTTTTTTTCCCCTTTATGCTGTTCCAATCAGATGTTTGACCAGGTCGGTCAGTGGAAGCTTTGACCCTCAAAAATCCTGTGAGCTCCTGCCTGACAAGCTGAAGAGAAATACTGTTCAATAGTACAGAATTAAATTGACACCCTAACAATGATTTTGGTCATTCATTTCTGCAACCCTGCTTATTTTGTGCCACAGAATTTTGGGAAAGGGGAGAAAGAGGAGAAAATTCCATTATCCACAAGAATATCCACTACAAAATGACATCCTCGATCAAACCTTCAGACACATATAACCAACCTAGACAAAAATTAAGTGCAAAGTACGTTCATCAACTGCAGTAATCTTTGGAAAAATGTAATAAATACCTACACACAAACATTATTATCACTGCTTCAGCGATAAAACAGTTTTCACATCACAAACCCGGAGAACTTTAAATCTGCTGTTGTGATAACTCACCCCTCAACTCCTTTCATATCAATACAGATGTCAATTGTTAGTAAGCCATCATCCTCAGCAAGGCACATTTTGAGGAACTGATCATCCCTCAATTCCTTAACTGGCTTGTTCTTTACATATTTGAATGAATAAGCAAAATGGGCTTCATCAATATCCTGCAATGACAAAAATGGATCCAGTGTTAGCGTCTCATGACACTGTAAATTTTCATTTACAGAATTTCAGCTATAGATACACAATACCCCTCCAAACCTCGAAGGGAATAACATTTTTACTATCCCCTCGTTAAGATTCTAGCTGATGATAACACTGAACAAGACAGACCTCAAAGTAAAACCTGTCTTAGTAGACCCTCACATTCTTTTTCAAATGAAGGTCAATTACTGAAGATATTCGCAGGAGTCTGCCAGCTTAACACCAAGAAAAATACCAACTATATTAAACTGGACAAAATAGGTCGGAAAGATTTCAATACAGACATCAGAAAAAGATTCACATTCAGAATATTTCTTTTATTGCAGCAATATCGTCACAAACACCGAAGTGATAATCCTTGACTGAAGACTATCTCCACATCAAGGTTCTTATTCACGCTGGCACAACCGCAATTTTATTTTCTTTCGGCAAATTCTGGGCATTACCAGATGCTTTGTTCCCTCTGCTGCTAACTCTCCAGGACACCTAAGGAAACCACAAACTAAACTCACTGTTACTTTAACTTCACAGCAAACACTGACTTTCCTGAACTTAGTTTTCAGTCATCTTCCTCTGGCACACACCCACTGAGGTGGAAGGTGGCAATGAAATGGCTAAAAGTCTAGTTAGGGGATAGGTACTGCTCACTCCGGCTGATAATGATGCTCTTGAAGGCCGTGTTACCTGCCCGATGCCAAAGGATATCTCTACAGAACTGGAGGAATCATACAATCTTGTGTGTCAGCTACATACGATAAAGAGGTTAATTTATTTTGTACTTTCCAAAAGAGATTCCAAATCAGACTAAATGCATTGCTTTAACTATGGAAATAAATTCAGCTGCTCTTGCTCATACCTTAAGCTAATTCTGTTTCAATGCTTGATAACCTGACATAGCTGTGTCAAGTTCACTGGTGTAGGACAGCCAAGAGTACATCCAATTATGATGGCAAAGTTACAATAAAAACTTGTTAATTGCATTAACTTCCTCAAGTTGACATGGTGGAAATGAAGAGCAAAAAAGAAAAATAAAAACACTTCTCTCCCTTTCTCAACTTCTAAAACATACATGCATTTTGAGGTTTCACATGTTACCTTTTTGCCTTTTTTTGTGGGTTTAATATTAATCTTGGCTCTTTCTTGGAAGGTCTGTCGGACAACTTGCTTGACCAATGGTTCTCGGGCAATCTGCATGGCCACCATGTATCGCGAACCTTCCAGAACAGCCTCAGGTGTTGGAAATTGACTGGAAGATGCATAAAGATTATCAGACTGATGCAAGCAGCTAACTTCATATTTGTGGAAGTCACTTTCAACGTTCAGGGTTTTAATTTAGTGCAAACATTCATTTTTTCTCATGAAGGTTTTGAAATAGTATGTTAAACCCAAAAATATACTTGACATAGATTTAAGAGTCAAACATAATGCAAGTCCAAAAAATGTTACAATAAGAACTACATTCTAAAAGTTAATACAAACTTTAATCAGTATATGCATCAGTTTTACTGCTAACCTGCAGACATAATCTTTCGCAAGTTCCAGTGGCTCAGCAGGAAACTGTTCAGTTTCATGTCGCTGGTAACTGTCTCTCAGGTTCTCACCAAACTGTTCAGGGGTCAAACCAAATTTCTTTGCAAGACCATCTAGAAAACATGTGGTTAAAGTCAGCACAGGTGTTTATAAGCCTTGCACACCATGTTCTGTTGCCACAATCATTTCTGTCTTAAAATTCAATTTAGAATAGTTGATATTATGCTGTTTTGAACAAGGAGTTATACCAAATGCAGCCTTCAGGGAATACATAATTAGAATCCAGTAACAAATGGACTAGGATTTGCACTCTCCTCGAATGTCGTACCATTTTGCCCTGATTTATGATGTTTCCATCACACGTCCAAGTTGATGATAATAATGTTTATATGGTACCTTTAAGCATTTTATTATATTAAAAGTGTGTTTACAGCAGTATTATGAAACAAATGACAACTCCAGACACGAAGGAGATATTGGGCCAATAACAATAGGTTTGGGCAATTGGTGGGCTTTGAGGGGCATCACAAAGGAACAAAGAGAGGTAAAGAGTTGGTGAGCTTTAGGAAGGGGATTCCTCCATTACATATGAAAGTATGGCCTTCAACAGTGGAGCAATTAAAACTGGAGATGTGCAAGAGGTCAGTCATGGGCACAGTAGATCTAAGTATTGCAGGGTAGGTTACCGAAATAGGGTAGGCAAGGCCACAAAGAGATTTGAAAACAAAGACAAGAATTTTTAAAATATCAAGCATATGTTCCAAGTTAATGAATGAGTTGGCACATGGGCAGTAGAATTTTGGTTGACATTAACTTTACAGAGGGCGGAGGATAACAGTTTGGCCAGGGAAGCATTGGAACTGTCATTTGAAGGTGACAAATGCACAGGTGACAGTTTCCACAGTGGCTGAAGTAGGAGCAGGGTCAGGCAACGTTACAATGAGGTAATAGACATTCTTGGTGCAAAACAGAGGGAAAAATTGTTCTCCACGTTGCCTAATAGTCTTAAGTCACTTAGGGTTGATTAAAACCAAGGTAATTGTATGGAATATGGAGGTATTAATTTAATATACATAATGAGACTACATCTAAAAGCTGTCAAGAAGGATATTCTTATGTTGTGACCAAACGTTGCCCACAGATGCTGTCTAATAGGAGGATAGATTTTTTTAAAAGTAGTTTAGTTTATTAAAAGCAATCCTAAGCAAAAATGACTTAGTGACTTGAAGCAAACACATTCTGATTCTCTACCTAGACCAGCAGTCTGGCAGATTGTATACATGTCTCTGCGAGAAGCCTGCTTAAGTTCTGGCCCACGATGTTCATCATCTTCAACCTCTTCATCCCTCTCTCCTGAAAAAGAGATGATAAATTGATAGTGAAGATAATCAACCAAGTGCAAAAGTATGACAAGTCTCACAAAAACTGAAGTTTACTGTAAACAGAATAAAAAGATAGCAGGATATTATCATTTATGAATTTATTTGATTTTGGGAAAATACAATGTTGTATATACTTAGACGTTGACTACTCTTTACCATTGGATTTGCAGTCAACTGGGACTTTATAGAAAATTCATACCAGCTTACATAGCTTTCTATGGTCTATCTAAAACTTATATTTCTGTCATTGCCTGCAATTTCATCTTAAAGGCAGTAACTGAATATTTAAGTTAATCAATTCTTTTTAGTACACGAAGTAAAATTTTTAGGGTTGAGAATGTTACACAGCAGTTGAAATAGATAAGCAAGGAACAAACAGTCTAGTAACATGGAACAAAAGAAAAGAAATTGCTGGAAAAGCTTAGCGGGTCTGCCAGCATCTGTGAAGGGAAATCAGAATTAATGTTTTCGGTTGAGTAACCCTTTAAGGTGTTCATTCAAGCATACAACAGGAAATAGGATTTTGAAAACAAACTAATGGACCGAACAAGTATACAGAAACAAAAGGCTTAGTCAACTGGGAAAACGGCTGACAGAAAACCAAGACAGATAGTAAAAACTGTCGATGCTGGAGTCAGAGATAATACGGTGTGGGGCTGGAAGAACACAATAGGCCAGGCAGCAGAGGAACAGCACCTGTGTTCTGTTCGCGACAAACGACAACACTGTCCAGTTGCAAACCACTTCAACTCGCCCACCTATTCCCTGGGTGACATGTCCATCCTGGGTATCCTCCAGTGTCACAATGACGCCACTCCGAAACTGGAGGAGCAGCACCTCATATTCCACCTTGGGAGCCTACAAACCAATGGTCTCAATGTGGACTTTACCAGTTTCAAAATCTCCCCACCCCCGGCCTCATCCCATGACCAACCCTCCCTCTCATCCCCGCTTCCTTTACCTGACACAACCTGTCCGACTTCTCTCCCACCTATCCGCTCCTCCCACCTCACTGACCAATGCCCACCACTGCCTACCTACACTCACCTATCACCATCCCACCTAACTTTCCCAGCCCCAGCCCCACCCCTCCTCTCTGCTTATTTTCAGAGCTCCCTTTTCCCTCCCCCATTTCTGAAGAAGGATCCTGACCCGAAAAGTCAACTTCCTGCTCCCCTGATGCTGCCTGGCCTGTGTTCCTCCAGCTCCATACTGTGTTGTGACAGAAAGCTAAGGCCATGGAATGGTGTACTCACACAGCCCACTATCTTCCTCTGCAGAAAATGCCATAAAGACTTCCATGCCAGACATGGGCTCCTGAGACTCACTAAGTAATGCTGAGTAAAGTTGACTGCCACTATCAAGAATATAGTGTAAACCATTTCCAAACAAGGAAGAAGGATACCACCAAATCACTTAAATCACAATTTTGATCCTTCAATGTTGCCCTGCAACAGTGAAAGCCCATGTGCTATTATGAGATCACAAAAAGGAGGTTCCCAAGGAGAACTTGGAAAATTATTTACTAAGCTCTTTGAAATCTAGAACATATTTAATCTCAAATGCCAAAGCAAATTCATAATAGGGAAGTGAAAAGTGGTCTAATCTGCCCCATTAGAATCTAGAACCACATTCTGGAATTCCACTTTATTGTGATGCAGTCATTAGTATTCAAGAGTAGAAAGGAAGGTACTACTAATGCAAATTAGTTTATCCCTGGAAGAAATTTTCAGCTCTAGCCTTGACCTCAACTGACTGAATTAAATCTCCTTAAAGATTTTAATATTCAGAATTATTGTCAAACAAAAGTAATACATTACATAGCAACAGGAGGCCACTCAGTCCATCAACCTTGCTTACCACTCATTTTAGGGTTAACAACCTCCCCCATGTCACTTTGCCACACTATCACCATGTTCCTTGATGTCATTACTCTGCAGAAGCCTAGTGATTTGTTTTGAACCTGTTCAGTGATTAAGCCTCCACAGGGATACAGAATTCCAAAGGTTCACAATTCTGACTGAAGAAGTTCCTCGTCACGTCAAATTTAGACTCAAGTGGCCTGTCCCTTATCCTGAGATCATCTTCTCTGGTTCTAGAGTCACCAGCTAGGGGACCATACTATTTCTAATCACATTGAAATGTGCTTATAGTGCCTAACAATGAGATCAACTCTTCAAAACTGAAGAAACTGGGTCTGTATTCTCTAATCTCCGAAAACAAATCTGCAATTGCAGGGACTAATTTGCTGAATCTCTTTTGCACTCCATGCATATGAAGTATTTGCTTGCCTGATAATGGGGACCAAAATTATACACTTACCCTAGCTGAAATCTCACCAAGATTTTATACAAATGCAGCAAGACATCATTACTTCTGTACTCAAACCTCTTAAACTAAATACCAACATACCATTTGCTTTTTCACTTTCTTACTGCACCTGCATGCTGGCTTTTCATGATTTAGTCAAGGACAACCAGATCCCTTTGGATACCCGCACTTCTCAACACTGTAAAAACCATTTTTTTTCCGACAAAAGTGAATACCTTCTCACCTATTCACATGATATTCTATTTGCCAAATCCTAGCTCATTCACTTAGCTTGGTCAAGACCTCTTGAATTTTTGTACACTGTCCTCTCACGTTACTTTCCCATGTAGGCTGGTGTTATCAGAAAATGTGGAAATATTTCAATTAGTCCCCACGTTTAAGTTATTTACATAGATTGCGAACAGTTGTGAGCCTACCACAGATCTTGGTGGTACCCCGTTAGAACAGCCAGCCATCCTGAGAATGATCTATTAAATCTTCCTCTCTGCTTTCTGCCTATTCATCAATTCTCAATCCAAAGGAGTATATTCCCTCTAATTCCATGTACTCGGATTTTATTGACTAGCCTGTGAGGGACCTCATCAAAAGTCTTCTTGAAGTTCAAATACAGCACATCCACTAGTTCCTTTTCATCAATGCTAAAAGTAATATCTTCAAAAAACTCCAACAAATTGCCAAAACATAATTTCTGTTCCATAAATCCAAGATGACTCAGCTCAATGTTGTCATTTTTGTCCCCTAAATGTTCTTTTATTACATCCTTTATAATAAATTCTAAGATTTTCACTCCTACGGGCATCAAGCTAACAGGTAGTTTTCCACTCTTCCCTCCTCCATTGTTCTGAAATAGTGGGATTACATTTGCTATATTCGAGTCAACATGAACATTCCCACAATCTTTATAATTACCAAAGATAACCATCAATGCATTCATTATCCACATCCTGCATTCTTCAACACTCTGGGATGAATGTGGTCCCCAAGTAGGAAAATCCTATTTATAGCAATGCTAGTAATCAAATGCTGTTCCACGTGCCACAGCTTCAAGATGATTAAATCTTCTACAACAAGGAAATTTTATGTCAAACTGGTGACATACTAACCTTCCTCTTCATCTTCTCCACCCTGCTGGTTTTTTTTGTATTTCTTTTTCCTTGGCTTTGAGGCATTTTGCATTTTTGGAATATCACGACCATAATACAGCAGGAAATGATTATAGACATCTCGCAACTCATCAGTTGACTGAACGTCTTTCAATCTACACAAGTAGAAAGAATGAATATCAGATAAAAGCACAAAGCAAAATTTATAAAATCAAGTACAGAAGAAAGCAAAATTGTTTCAAACCTTTTGCATAAAAAAGGAGCCAAGATTTTTTTTAAAAAATCAACACCGATGGAGCATCGGCATTTACAAAGAGAATGCTTCAAAGCAGAACTACGTGCAGAATTATTTAGACTACACTAACGGCACTTCCCTAAGCTGTAGTAACTGCATATCAAGGAAAATACATTGGCTTTGGGAAGGGGCACAGTGCAGATGCAACAGCATATTGAAAAAGGGTCAAGTTACTGGAACAAATTGTAAAAGTAACCAAGTTACGTTACAAAAAGGTGTTAAGAAAACTTTCTGGGGCAAAAAAAAAACAAAAATCTGATTGGTAATGAAGAAAAATTATTTCCTCAGATGGTGTAAATTTAGATCATGGGAATACATTTCCAATAATAGGGCTCTTATGGTGAGTGGTGATGCCCCTCCCTCTGAGCCAAAAGACCCAGCTTCAAGACCCACCTACTCCAGAGATATGTAATAACGTTTCTGAACAGGGGTTGATTAGAACGTATCCATAATTTTAATATGGATTGGGTTCTTGCAGTGATAGCACCCACAACTTTGAGCCAGGAGGTCAGGGTTCAAGTCCCACCCCGCTTCAAGAGGTGTGCGAGAACATCTCCAACAGGTTGAATAGAAAATATCTGCAATTTTGATATTTGAAGCAGGCCATTCAGGAGGGACATCATTAAGCACTTTGATAAAGGGTAGCAGAAATCTAAAAGTCCCGAAAGCTGTAAAAAAGCCAACATCTATAGACTTTGGGAGGAAAAGCATTCTACGCAATTCACTACATGTCAGGCAGTGGGTCACAATGTGTCCCCTATCATTCTCTGATACATAATTTATCCAATACAATTAGTCTTCAGTCATTCAATTCTATGATTTCAGAATATATACTGTTTGCAAAAATCACAAAGCATCTTAATTAACAATCCCATGTGTTAATGATTAAATGAGGAAATAAAGAACCTTCATATTCATACACCACACAGCAGAAGAGACCCTTCAGCCCACTGAGTCTAAACCAAAGGTTCTGTATTTAACTTCTCAGAAAAAATAATTTAGGACTCAACATTCCAGCGATAACATCAAGAAGTTACCTTTCAATGTCTGCTGTGTCAAGTGCCCTAACTCCATCAGCCAGGGGTTTATCTGGATCAGCAGAGATTTGTTCATATTGGTATGCTTGCATCTTCTGGAACAGTCGCGTAAGGTTTTCCTTTCGCGTTCTCAGCTGCGTCCACTGTAATAAAGAATTACAACCTGTGATTCAGGCAGAACTGCGCTATATTAGACCCACTAAAGCAGAGTATGAAAGAGAGCCAGATGACAAGTTGTTATAAAATTAAAAAGTTCCAAACTAAACTAGAATACACACTGCAGTTGAATCAACTACACATCGGCAATTTCTCACCATGAAATCTGCAGTTTCAAAAGAGCATAAATTGTGCAAATTATTGTGCCACTGTGAACAGAAGTTGAGAGTGGTTTTCAACAGGTCAACAGTTTGAAATTGGGGTCCAGCTCAATGGAAATGTAGAAACATTGAAAATAAGAGCAAAAGTAGACTATGCGGCCCTCCAAGCCTGCTTTGCCATTTAATGTGATCATGGTTGACCATCCGACTAGTGCCTTGTTCCTGTTTTCTCACCATATCCTTAGAATTCTTAGGCCTAACAGAATCAATCTAATAACACAATGTTTTCAAAAAGGTATCGCCTCAACTACTTTCTATGGTGGAGAATTCCACAGCATCACCACTCTCTGGGTAAAGAAATTTCTCCTCAGCTCAGTCCTTAATGGTCTACCCCACATCCTTAGACAGTGACCCCGGTTTCTAGGCTCCCTGGTCATCAGGAATATCCCACAGGAACTAAGTATGCTGTAGTTCAAGACTCTCTCTTCTGCCTTTCCTTAAATAACAGTATTACACTGATTTCTTGAAGGGTTTGGAAGTCAACAATGTTGATTCTTCTTAATTAAACTGCTGGGAATTTATTCTATTTTAAACATCAACCCTTACCTTTTCATCCCATTGCCAGACCTTCCACAAGTCATTGATGTTCAGTTCTGGCTCTACATATTCCTTTCTGTAGAATGCAATGAAAGGCACCTACGAAAAGAAAGATATGTTAATAAAGTAGACAAAGAAAATGTACTTATCAAGAACAACTTCTTTCAAGAGCTGTTTTAAGAAACATGTTAACAGATGTTAACTAGTGTTACATCAATACTTTACATCTATCATCCCAAAGATGCAGCAACCTTCTTTAATGTCGTGATTTTTATGAATTCAATTTACACCAGTTTTCTTCTATGCTAGTCTTCAAAATAACAACCTTTTACTTACAAATACAGGAATTATCCTCAAAAACACTTGCACTTTTTACTGTGGCAACATTTTATATGTTTCACGAACTTCAACAGTGGGGAAGCTTCTCGAAGTAATTATTTGGGATATAATTAGTAGTCACATGGATTGATTAAAGACAACCAGCATGGGTTTCTCAAGAGGAAACAGTTTTCAACTAACTCAAAAAGTAACAACAGAAGGGGCTGATGAGGGTAATGCTGTTAATGTGGTGTACATGGACTTCTGGAAGGTGTTCAATACAGGCCACAGAACAGACTTGTGGGAAATGAAACAGCTCATGGAGCAAAAGGAACAGTAGCAATATGATTGCAAAATGTGACAAGAGCAATGGTCAATGGCTACTCTCTTTGGGTTGCAGGAAAGTTTGGAGTGGAATTCCCCAAGGGTCTGTATTGGGACATTTGATTTTCCTGACATTCACTAATGACTCCGACCTTGGTTTGCAGAGGTCAAATTCAAATTTTACAGATGATCTGAAAGTTAGAAGCAGCCTGGAACCCTAGGAGGACTAGTTGTTGGGGTGGGTAGATAGGCAACAGATGAAGTTCAATGCCAACAAACATGAAGTGATACATTTTCGACAGACAATATAAAGTAAGGGGTACAATTCTAAGGGAGGTACGGGCAGAGAGATTTGGGTACGTAATATCACAGATCACTGAATGTGGCAGGACAGGTGGAGAGAGCAGTTAAGAAAGTGCACACCATCCTTGTCTTTATTAATAGTGGCTAGGATACAAAAGCAAGGAGGTACAAGATACTTGTCTGTCCTCAGCTGAAGTACTGCATATGGTTTTGGGCAGCATGCCATAAAAGGATGTGAATGTTTTGGAGAGAACAAAAAGGAGACATTTATAATAATGGTTCCAGGGATAAGAAGCTTCAGTTGTGAGGATCGATTGGAGAGTTTGGAACTATCCTCCTTGGACAGAAGGCTAAGAAGTTTTCAAAGTTGTGTGGGGTTTGGATAGCATAGGGAGAGAGAAACTCCTCCTACTCATTAAAAGGTTGAAGCACGAGAAGACACAGATTTAAAGTGATGTGCAAAAACAGCAAGTGAGATGTGAGAAAAAGTATGTTTTCACACAACGAGTGGTTTGGCCAGAGTGTACACTGCCTGGAAATATGGTGGAGGTAGGTTCAACTGATACATTCAGGAGGACATTGGCTAATTATTGATGTACAAATAACATGGAAGGGTATTGAAAAAAGGCAGGAGAATACAGCTAAGTCACAGTGTGAATTTTTGGAGCTGGTGCAGACATGATGGGCCAAATAGCCTGCATTTGTGCTGTAACATGTCCGCAATTTTGTGATCAAGCAAAATTGGACAGAGACAGACAAGGTTTTGGTCAGAGACATTTTTAAATAGTAAATGGGGAGCGGTTTAGGATGGGAATGTCACTGTGCAGTACCTTGACAGCTGTAATAGTGAGAATAAAATCAGGTAAAATGTGCAGGTGTAGGAAGGAGACTCAAGTGATTGAGTTAGAAGAAATCTGATTGATGGATGAAATGAGCAAAAGATGGACAACACATTTAAGGTCCTGAGAAGAAAGGAAGATTGGATATGGCAGCCATTTGAAAATAGAGAGGAGGGGTTTCTTGAGAACAGATGAAAGGTCAGAAGGCACATGGAGGAGAGTTTCTGAACAGAGAGTGAGCTAGAAAGGAAATTTAGTTGGTTAGCAGTTTGGTGGGAAAAAGGCCATCGCATGATGTGGGTTTCACATACAAGATGAATTTGGAGACAGAGTGACGAGAGAGAGAGAAGAAAATTTAGAAAAAGCTGTGAGATGAGCACTATGATAGTGGTAACTACCAAAGTTTGGATCAGCAAACAAGGGAAAAGCAAATGGTTGAAGCTGCTGAACAGACTGAGTTCTATCTTTGTGGCGACAAAAATCAGTGAACCCGTTACTTGTTATTGATGGAGATTGTGAAGGAGGCACGTGAAGGTGGCTACAGAAATTTGCAGTTGAGGAGAGAAAATGGAATATTAACTGTTGCATTCCAAAATGACCACTGAATAGCAAACAAATTTCGACAGCAGGAGATAATGAATTATATGGTCCAACTCGATCTGGTGATGAGCAATTAATGGTTAACACAGATGTTCTAGCCTGTATCCAAGGAAGAGGACGTGAGGGTCTTAGCTGGAGGATTTCCAGGGTGAGTGAGTGAGTAATGGTTTTCATGGAAAATGGAGTTCCAAGGTGGAGGACAGGGTAAGATTGAACAGATAAGTCGCAGCAGAAACGCCATGATGAATGAAGAGCCAAAGACTAGGAAATTGGTAATGTGTAAGTGCAGCTCCCATGTAGATATCAAAACACAGATGCACATTTCTTCGAAATCTTCTACAGTGATGCTGTCTCAATGTTCACATAAATGTTCTTGTTACTGTAACAGCAATGCCTCTGCTGAGGACTCAAAGTTGATTACCATAGGGATACTTCTAAAAGTTTGTACACCCACCTTGAGAATGCAATGTTTTAGTGTGAAAATCAGCAGTTCCTATCCTCATTCAAATGGGCCCATTGTTTCATGTCCAAACTCCTGACATGGTTTGTGTTACCTTGCTTCGGAGTTCAAATTTGCAAACCCATCTACACGGTCCCAATACATTAGTGACATTTCACAATTCTATTGATCTGTAGTTTGGTTTACATTTGTAAGATGGAGCTATGAAATGCTTGCTGTTTTAACTCAAATAATGCCATTAAAACTAGCAGCAAAATAGAAGTACCTCAAAATGCTGGTTCCTCATAAAATTGAGTGCTTCTTTTATCTTCTGGATAGTAGCAGGGCCTTTGCGGCTAAAGTTGCTGACACCCTGGCCACGTTCGAGGTACTCTGAGCTTTCCTAGGGTAGTAAACAGATGTTGTGTTGACAAGAGCTCCCTAAAACAAATGGCCATTTCATACACCTTTCAGCACAAGTGAAGTAAATTGTATTTTATTTCAAAAGCAACAGTGTAGAATTTGCTTAAAACATTGCACATTTTTAAGATCGAACAGTTCATCTTAAACTACAGCAATATAAGCTTATGCTTCATTAACTATCACATCAAAGAAACACTTCTGAATCATATTTATCATAAGGCTCCTTAACAGCAATGAATAAGTTATACAGAGCAACAAATGAATTCAAGTTATTGGAGCTCAACCAGAGAAGGGGTTAGAGAAAGTGAGATATCAAACAGGATCCACTATTTTTAGGACTCATTTCAGCAAGATCACTGAATCACCATGTCTCTGTTGGCTCCCGGAAAGAGCTATCCAATTAGTCCCAGTGAGCTGCTCTTACCCAATAGCCATTAACATCTTTTTCTTTTTGTACTCATCCATTTATTTAGTGATACAGTTATACTCTTCGGTCCAACTTACATGTGCCGACCAGACATTCCAATCTGACGTGGTCCCAAATTCCTCCAAGCCCATCCAGATGCCTTTTAAATGTTGTTATGATACCTGCCTCCACCACTTCCTCTGGCAGCTCAGTTCATGCACCATCCTCTGTGTGAAAAATTTACCCCTTAGATCCCTTTTAAGTCTTTCCTCTCTCACGTTAAACCCATGTCCTCTAATTTTGGATTCCCCACACTGGGCTATTCACCCTATCCATGCCCTTCATGATTTAATAAACCTCTGTAAGGTCAGCCCTTAGCCTCTGATGCTCCAGGAAAAATAGGCCCTGCCTATTCAGCCTATCCCTGTGGCTCAAACCCTCTCAACCTCGCAAAACACTTGTAAACCTTTCCTGAACCCTCTCAAGTTTAAAAACATCCTTCCTACAGAAGGGTGACCAGAACTGGATGCAGTATTTCAAAAGTGGCCTCAGCACGACATCCCAACTCCCATACTTAATGTTTGGCTAATGAAGGCAAATGGTTTTGTCACCATCCTGTCTACCTGTGACTCCACTTTCAAGGAACTATGCACCTGTACCCCTACTTTTCAGAAGTTATCATCAATCTGCCACTGCCACTAATCTTTCAGGGACTAGCTTTCAATTCATAGTGTAATTGTGTTGTTACATTTGTGAAGAGGGTTTGCAAAAAATGTCCAGAAGCATGACCTAATTTAGTACATGTCATTCAGCATGTGACTGCAAATGGAAGACTACTTGTTTGTAGTTTGGGTTTATACCTTTCAATGTTTGTTGTGTGTCATTCTCTTGCTTTGGGACCAGAAACAAAAATAGGGCTTCTCTCCTGGAATGGAGTGTTGGGTATTTCGTGGAAAGCTCAGCTCACTTGGTGTAAAATTTTAGCTTGTGAAATTTCCAGAAGAGGGGTATTTGGTTAGAAATCAGCTGATTATTAAAAGACTGAGAAAGTTTAAGCTTTAAGTTTTGTGACTATTCATTAAAATGACTCTGCAGTTCATAGATCAGAGCTGGGGAGCAGTTAAGTCAAACCTAAAGATTTGATCTGGAAGGATAATTTCTCTGGACTGCATTCGCTATAAAGTGATGATGTTGAGGTATACCTGAAACCTTGATTTGCTGTACATTTTAAAATTTTCCAAACTCTGTTCCATATTTAGATAGCTTGGTTCTTTTTATGACTGTTTTCCTATTGTGAAATAAATTTGTGTTTTATTCCTGCAGCCCTGTGATGCCTTCGTTTCAATGAATGATCACTTTAAATTAAAAAATACTATCAAGCCAGACTTCATTCTGGGATCTGACTTGTCCAGTAGTAACATAAGCTGGGATCATATCAATTTTGACGCCAGCACCACAGTCCATTCATTGGGCATCATTTCAATTAGGTGCATTGAAGATTAATTTATGGAAATATCGCATAAGTATTCCACTGTAGGCCCATGATGAGACCTTCCTATCTTAGGACTGTGAATTAGCATTGTAAGGTCAGAAACCTTAAAAAAAGCATCTTGCATTTTCTCATTGGTCACTCTGGAATCCTTTAGTTCATTCCACTGAAATACTAGTATTTACCTTGTATTTAACTTTGTTTTGAGTAGAGGTAGACCATCCTACAACCAGCCAAATCCTAAGTTATCCAAGCAACAATCTCAACAATAACATAAATATCCAAAAAAGTGCTAAATTCTCTCACTGCACATGAACTATCATTTTCTAGCATCAGTGTGACAGACTTAAAATAGTAGAAATATAATCTCAAATTTGGGAAATAGATCTGGAGTCTAACCTGCAAAGAAATAGTCGGCGTTGAGAAGCCGTTTCTATAAATCCAATCAGCCTCTTCCTCTAGCTCGTCGTCTTCAGCAGGTTTGACTGGAATGCCACGAAGCTATTGAAAGAATTTAATCAAGTCAACTGAACAATTACTGTACTTGGTTGCATTAAAACTTTACAGCATTCTATTAAGGTTAAACAGATCAAAATTGCCTTGGAATAAACCTCATGGACACGGTTAAAAAAAGAAACTGTTCTCATGCACAGGATACACTGGCAGGTTTGCATGTAACCCAACACTCATTCCTGAAAGCTTCTGGTAAGCCTTTGCTTTGAAATAGAGCAGTCTTTACAGTGAGGACGCTAAATAAAGAGCAGAAACAAGAGAATGCACGTAGGATATCATTCCCCAAGTCAGAATAACCATGACCGGGAGGAAATCAAGGAGGCTCTGATTGCTGGTTTAATTCCACATTGCTATACAGCTTGATGGGCAAATAAGAGGTGCTACTAAAATAACGTTATGGAGAGTTAAGCTGCTAAATTTACCCTTAATTTGTCCCATTTCGCAGTAAAACTACCATACAACACAGTGCAGGATCAACAGGAAAGATGTGGAAGCATTGGAAAAGGTGCAGAGGAGATTTACCAGGACGTTGCCTGGAATGGAGGGAAGGTCTTACGAGGAAAGGTTGAGACAGCTACAGCTTTTCTCTTCAGAACGACGAAGGATGAGAAGTGACTTGATAGAGGTGTACAAAATAATCAGAGGTATAGATAGAGTGGACAGCCAGAGATGTTTTTTCCTAGGGTGGAGGTAGCTATTACTAGGGGGCATAGTTTTAAAGGGAGTGGAGGTAGATATAGGGGAGATGTCAGAGGTAGGTTCTCTCCTCAGAGTGGTAGGGGCATGGAATGCATTGCCAGAGAGGGTAGTGGAGTCGTTAGGGGTATTCAAGCGGCTATTAGACAGGCATATGGATGATAGTATGAGGTAGGGGTGGATAGACCTTAGGTTTAGGGTAAAAGTCTGGCACAACATCATGGGCCGAAAGGCCTGTACCGTTCTATGTTCTTCATAACTAATGGTAGAACTGAGATTCTGTCTTAACAAGAACTGTGCAATCACTTTTTGTCAATGCTATCATGAACAGGTGTATCTGCAACAATTAGATCTGTGCAAACAAAATGAAGTAGTTCCTTTCATTAGGTTTCTACCTTTGATTAGGTTTCTCACCACTGATGCAAGCCAGATTTGACAGCCATAACTTTCTGGAGCCAGCCAACAGTGGTGCTTCTCAGCCACTCTTGCTGGCAGTTATAAAAGATCATTACATTTGTGCCCTTGCTTCCCCTAGAACAATGTGATTGGTGACCTCAAACACAGAGGAACACATTGATTTATCAGTTGAACAGCACATTAGGTGGTTAGCTTTGACCTTTCTTGTTCTGAAGCTCCCAGAACCATGCTCATTCAAAAGGGCATTCCACTGCATCCGCACATTTGGTGAATTGATCCCAGTTGCGGGAATGGACATGCTCAAGAACCTAGATTGTATGCTGAAAGATACTATGTCAAGCTTGAACTTGTCAGATTGCATTTGACTTCTCTTCGATGGCTTTCCGATAGCTTTCCTGCCTGCCTCTTGATGTAAATGAAGGGAACATAGCGAGGTTTACTGGGTGGTGATTGCTGAAATTTTATTAGGCAACTGGATGAAACTATCAGCAACTATTGAATGAAACAAAATTAGTAGTAAATAAATAGTCAAGTTTCAGTGGTGGAACATTTGCAACAGATTCCTAACCGAAAGAGCTAAGGAATTGAAGCCCAAATGCATGTTGAGAATTGCAGGCATTTACTCAAATTCAATGTTTTTATCTGGAAACAGAACCAGGAAGAAAAACCGGCCGAGTAGCAGCATGAAAGGCTAAATTTACTTACTAACTACTGATATATAATACCTAACAGGCTGTGGATTTATGAATTTACAAGGATATCGATACAGAAAAACTGCAGATGTTTAATTCAAGATGACAAAGGAATTTGGTAAAACAGAAATAGCGAACCCAGCGGGTGATTAATAACTTAAAGGATTAAAGTCTTATGATGCACATGCTTAGAATCAGGACAGAATAGTGTTGTCGCACTTGGCTTGCCACTGTTCTAACAGAGGTAAGTAAATACATTCAATGCTTAAACTGGATAAGCAAGTTTACAGTGCAACAGAGCAATTTAAACAGCTATTTTGTAAAAATCTAAACTAAAAGCTTAATTTGTAATTGCTTGAATCCTGTCTTTTTGTTTAGTCAAACAATAGCAATGTATTTGCAATTCACTTCCCTCTCCACAGTCAAAGCAAATGAACCTGAACTGAAGTTCATCTGAGGTGATATTCAAATATGGAGTGTATAAATTCAATTAAGAGTATTGGACCATGTGCTCACAGTGTAAAATGAGCACCAGCACATGATGCGGTGTTGTTCAGCTGTTTTATAAGAAATCAACCAAAATAACAGACTTAAGCTGGTTAAAACAAAAGAGCTCTTTTCTGAGACCTTTTATACAATTCTGAAACAAGGCCAAATTAAAGCATATGGCCCAATTCCTTCAAAATGTGCACTAACCTGGAATCTTTCTGGCATATCCGTAACTCTGATTTCATTGTCCTGGTCCGTGAGGTGACTGCTTTCCAGCTCACTAGGCTCATAGATCTCAAAGATACTACGACGACTGACACGTTTTTTGGTGGTTTTTTTTGGACGAACTCTGGTTTCACCTTCTCCCAATTCTTCATCTTCAAACTCATATTCATCCTCAAGTTCCTCATCATACTCATTGTATTTTTCAAACTCGTCATAATCGAAATCTACTCCGAAGATCTCCTGAGCTTCTTGAAGAGCACTGCAATGAAAAGTAAAATTTCTATCTGTATACAGTGGCTGGAATTCCATTGGGCAAAACAATCCAACCTTCACTAAGTTTGGAGTTGAAGACTGAAATTACAAATTGTCATGCAACGAGGCTTAAAGATGATATATTGACATTATATGCCAACACACCAAAGTTCTTACAAATACAGATTATGAGCAGATTATGTGGATTTTTTTTAATATTTAATTTGAAACTGCAGCAAGCACGATAAAGCTATAGGAAGGATTATAACACCAACTTTTTTTGTGCATTTTTCCATCAGAGTTGGTTACTTGGCGTTGTAATAATAAATACAGAATGCTGTGTGGTTTGCAAAACATTATCTGTATAGGACATCTACTTACGCATCTGTGTAACCTGGGAACTTCCTCTTCCATTTTGGTTTTTTGATTGGTTGTCCGTCATCATCAACAATGAAGTCATCAATATCTGTTGTGAGTGGAAAATCAATTTGAAATTTCACAATTTTTGTTCCTGTAAAGTCGTATGCCAGATTTTGTTTCAGAAAAGTAACACCATTTTCTTTAATGGTTCAGTGTGTGGGTCCAGCTTCATGCCAAACCACAAATAGGCAAAAACTGAAAATGCTCACAAGGTTTAAGGATGATGGAGACATTATATGCCATGAACAACTAAGTTGTAATTAAGAAAAGTGTAACAGTAAATTTTTTAGACCAGTATAGAAGTGGTAGGAAATATAGGAATTGGGAATTGTGGAAGGGTTGGGTGCTGCAGTGGCTAAACTATTACTGCAAAAGAGAGTCATTTTCTTTTCCATCTGTTGGTTCAAAAAACTCAACTGCACAGAAGTTATAGGACAGGGACAGGCCATTTGACACCAACTGATCAGTGTCAGTGTTTACGCTTCACGTGAAGCTCCACCTTACAGAAAGGTGACGGCTAGTAGTATTATAGCTAAACTATTAGTTCAAAAACTCAGCTAATGTTCTGGGGGCCTGCATTCAAATCCTGCCATAGCAGATGGTGGAATTTGAATTGAATTAAAAAAACCTGGAATTAAGAATCTACTGATGACCATGAAATCACTAATGTCCTTCCGGGAAGGAAATCTGCCACCCTCACCTGGTCTGGTCTACATGCGACTCCAGACCCACAACAATGTGGTTGACTCAACTGTGCTCTGAAATAGCCGGCAAGTAATTCAGTTGTACCAATTGTTACAAAGTCTCACAGAAATGAAAACAGGTGGATCACTCGTCATCAACCTAAGCATTGGAAAAGAAAACGGCAGAATCAACCCTGTCAACCCAGCAGAGTCCTCCTCACTAACATCTGGGGGCTAGTGCCAAAATTGGGAGAGCTATCTGACAGACCCTCAGACAGCAACTTCCAAACCCACAACCACTTCCGGCGAGAAGGACAAGGGCAGCAGATAAATGGGAACACCAACTACAAGAGTCCCCTCCAAGTCACTCACCATTCTAACTTGAAAATATATCACTACTTCCTCACTGTCACTGGGTCAAAATCCTGGAATTCCCTCCCTAACGGCATTGTGGGTCAACCCACAGCAGGTGGACTCAGCGGTTCAATAAGGCAGCTCACCACCACCTTCGCAAGGGCAACTAGGGACGGGCAATAAATGGTGGCCAGCCAGCAATGCCCACAAATGAATAAATGAAAATAAACTTAATTTCAGCCTCTTGATTCATCCTCGCTGCATTTACAGAACACAAACTTAAAATGTATCTAAGTCAGCATCTGGTGACCGACACAGGAAATAGTACAACCTTCAAACAGCTATCACTTTGCAGCTGTGTTAATTACTGATAAATACGTCGCCCTCATTAACAGATAAGTATTAATATAGATGCGTAGCAGACTTGATCTTGAATTAATTTGTTATCCTAAAGACAATACTTTTAACATGGCATCATTAATATGGCAGTGAGGATGTCAGACTAGTTTGCATGCTGAAATCCCTGGAGTGACCTGAACACAGCCACTGGACTCCGAAGTTTAAAAGAACGCCAAGCCACAGCTAACAACTTTGCTCTTCAGAACAAAGTGTCTAAAATTGAACAAACAAGTTTGTTTTCTAAACCAGATGGAATTGGGATATTAAATTTATGCAATTCATTTGGAGCTTTGGATGTCTTTTTCTGTAATAAAATGAGATACAGCATCTAAACTGCTGATAGTAACATCGAGTTTGCACAATTTTTGAGACAGACATTGACAACATAAGTCTGCTTTTTGAGACCTTCATGATTAACACAAAAAGACTTTTTCTTAATGCAGACAGGCATCCATTTTTAGCGTCTACACCCAATCATAATTGTGGAAGGTCAAACATACCCGATTCCTCTTCCTCTTCTTCCTCATCTTCCTCAGGAGCTACCACCGGTGCTTCAACCTGCTCTCCCTCTTCACCTTCAAATTCTGGAAAGAGTTCATCAGCAATAGCCTCTTTCTCATGTCCTTTCTTCGCAGTTTCTTCTTCTTCATCATCTTCATCATCGGATACTTTCACACGCCGGAATTTTTTCTACAAAGTCGTAAATATCAATAACTAACTTTTGAAATTAAATATTGGCAGAACATTTTAATATTTTACAGTGGACTGAAACAGTTTGCAAAGTGGATGTTTACCATCCTACTCAAAATCAAAATTAGGTCAATTTTTTTTGGATTAAATAGCCAACATAACTACGCAAAACTTCGTTGCAGAAATTCCTACAGTTATAGAGAATTGCTACAAAAGCTTCATTTTTAAAATAATACATCAGATTCTGAATGATGTGTTTTACTGGGTTAGCTTTTGAATTAGCTATGTGCAGTGGAATTTTTGAAATTGCCAAATTGAAATCTGCAAGTTAAACATTTCACACCGCACAACCACGATGCCCATTAGCTTGTATTTTAAAATAAAGTGAGAACATTGTGCCTTAATTTTAGCATAGGCTCCTCTTATGCTCTGATTATTCAATAAAAAAAAAGCTTCCTATTGGGATGGTTAATTTTGTACACAACCTTTAGTTTGGTTCAACCATATGTATGAATTAATTGTGTTTTTCATCCACTCAGCCAGGTTGTGATACTGATGGGCGTAATGAAATACGGTTCAGAGAAGGATTGCGAGAAGATTCCCAGCTAAAAATCTTTGCCTACACAGGATTAAAAGGCAGGGTCATTTCAATATGCCTTGTGTTGTTATTTCTGTACAATTATAATATATGCAAAGAAGGAAAACTTAATCTTTTAAAATGACACAGTTTTAGAAAATGGCCCCAGGAGTCAATTGACTGCCCTTACTAATTCACTGCCTAGCCAAGAAAGACACAGACTAATGTGTAATCTCAGCAATCACAAAGAAAGACATTTAGAATTTGATTAATTGTCGGGCAATCGATAAAGATAAAAAATAAAACAGTGTGAAAATTCAAAATTTGTAAGGAAAAACAGGAAGGATAGGTAAGGAATTCCAACATAATTAACTCTGCTTTGAGGAACAATGATTCAAATTTAACAGACTAGCCATCTGTATATAATCTGTACATACAGGTCTCAAGACACAATTTTAACATAATTATTAAGAAGAACTATGAGAAACACCATCAGAAAGACACATTATTCAGAGAGAGCACAAAGATAAATTCAAAACAGCTAAAAGACTACTGTACTGAATCAGGTCACCAAGGGCTCCAACCTACAGTGCAGTGAAGGCAAAATAAAGGAGGCTTCACTCATTCCCAGAACCTGTTCCATTCAGTTCAGTTGTGGAAGAAAACTCCAAACAGTCAACTACAAAGCCATCACAGATGCTGGATTCTAACTTCAAGCAGCTATCAGGACCACAGTGATAAAGGACTGATCTTATTTTCATCATTGCCACTGTGGCACTATTCTACATTATGGAATTGGGAGCAAAGTTGTAACTCAAGAAAAATGCATCACTTCTCCACATCAAATTCCATTTGGCACTTGTCTATCCATTTCATCAGCCTAAGCCCCCTTGATATCCATTACCAGCCCTGCTAACTAAGTTTCATATCATCTGTAAACTGAAATTATACTCTGCACAACCAAAGTCACCCACATCAAAAAGTGCTGTGGTTATTAAAACAACCCTGTGGAACACAACTCTGTTCCTCTGTTCAGTCTTGATAAACAAACCATTCACCACTATTGTCTGCTTTTGTCCTGCAGCCAATTTTGTTTTTGAAAAATCAATGCTGCCACTTCAATCCCATTCATTTGAATTTTGATACCTTTTCTAAAGCATGCGAAATTTCATGTACAATTCAACCCCCTCCTCCAAAGAACTGGGTAATTGGAGTCAATGTAATCTCCTTGACTAGCTTTTATCTACAGGAAATTGAAGAGGTATTTTCAATGTGAACTCTAAAATCTAAAAGGTCACACTGTAATTACAGACAGCTTTACTCTCAAGATTTCCACCTCACCTCCATTTTCTTCTAATTTCGTATGTTGACTGTTAGAGTACATGCACACTGATTGGTAAAGGATATCTAATCCTCAAGACATCACAACTATGAAGAACAGCCATGATATACAAGATGATATTTTCCTATCAATCTTCACATGCTAACACAATCATATATTTAATATAAATGAACAAGTAGAGTTTTAAAACATTTTCATTTTATTTTTGCTCGCATAAAATTCCAAAGTACAGGTTAATTTGTCAGAGGAAAGCAGCAGCACACAACTAGGCCATTCAGCTCTAAGCTCAAATACACAAGGGCAGTGACCATTTTCTCTCATAATTCCATCTTAGTGCAACAAATACATTGGGCAGGTAAAGCATGGTTATTTTTTGGACTAACAGTTATTCAAAAGCTAATAAATGGTTGCCAAAGAGATGTTCACATGGAAATCCCAAAACCTGAGGAAGGGTCACTGGACCCGAAACGTTAACTCTGTTTTCTCCTTCACAGATGCTGCCAGACCTGCTGAGCTTTTCCAGCAACTTTGTTTTTGTTCCCGATTTACAGCATCTGCAGTTCTTTTGGTTTTTTTTAACAGAGTCAGTTGGGACTGAACAAGAGAACAGATAAATAACAAAAGTCTGAGAACAGACAGACACAAAGGAGAGTGTGTAAAACTGAGGCTTTGAGAGTTTGATGGCCGAATTAGTTATAAATTGATCAAACAGAGTTTTTAATGAATTCATTTAAAGATTTACTGAAACCTCCTACTTATATTGAGTCTAAAATGTCAGATTGTAATTAGGGACAGCTCTATTCAAGATTTAGTTTTATTCTTGCCAAATGTGATTCATTTCTTTAACAGCATTTAACAAATAAATGCCTTGCCATTTAATCTATACAGTAAAAACAATGCCAAATATGCATAACGTCTTTTAATTGACCTTTTTTTCTAGGTCCACATCCCAAGTGAAGTTTTCTTCACTTCAGTTGTTATTGAAGGATTGCTTCATTTTAACACTATTATCACTAAAATGTAGAGAAAGGTTTTCAGCTAAGCTAATGGTTTGGCTTTGGCACAAAACTGTTCAATCATCTCTAATTGCACCCAATATGAATAGTGACTAACTTGGTAACCACCAACAGTTCAACAATCCTGATGCTACGTAGTTGAAAACACAATTCTGTAACTAAGCTAAGACAGACAAAAATCTGAAGCAATCACATATACATCATACAAAAGAAACTCAAAAGCATGACGTGATGTTTTGTTGAAATCCCGTGATAAAAAGATGGCTCGATTTTCATTTGTTTTGAACATTTGATGTATTTAGTTTACTTACAATGTCACTACGTTAAAGCAATTTTCTACTTTGGATAGATCAGAATTTTACTAATTTTTAATTAATTATTAAACTTCGAATCACCAAACAGTTAAACCAAAAGAATTATCTTTACCCTTTTGACTTTGACACCCAGGTTTTCCTCAATTAGGTCAAAATCATCATCTTCCAGCCTGTCATCATAAGCTGCACATAGTAAGAAAACAATTACTTACATCATATCATGGACATAGAAACACAAAATCTTACTGAATTATAGTCACTAGAATATTATTTAAATATTGTTGGTTCAACAGAACACTCACAAATATCTATTTAAATTGGTTGACATCATTACTGCATCTCCCACAGTATATTGAATTCCCAAATCCCAGGAATGTTGATTCTCTCCTTCTCTTATCAAGAGGCATATCAACAAGAATTTCCTAATGATAGGACAATATCCTCAGACATTTTCCAAAAGAGAACTTCTTTTTTAAAAATAATTAAAATACTCCAAATGTGATACAAATTCTGCAAGTCAGGCAGATATGCTGCAAGTACTAGCAAGGAAGAAAAGTATTAACGTCTTAGCCTTGTGGGCTCTGAACATCTACTTAAGAAAAATAAGGTGATTTAAACACTGACCTTTACGCTTTCTTTTTTTTGTGATAGAGTCTGAACCTCCAGAACCTTCACTGGCTCCATCATCGTCATCATCCTCCTCCTCCTCCTCTTCCTCCTCATCATCGTCATCATCATTAATGAAATCCTTCAAATTTCCCTGCTCATCCTGGTCATCTGCATTTTCATCCTCCTCTTCTTCCTCTTCTGTTGGCATGAACCCAAAAAGTTTAGATATCGAGTTCCTAACGCACCTACAATGCATTAAATCCAGTACTTCTGACATATTGAGCTCTTCTGCAAGTTTAACCACTGTGCCTATTTTAGTTGCACAGGATACTTGGAGGACATTTCCTCCAGCATTCAATATTCCTGCTCCACCAGGTCTCACCCAGTCATTTCACTGACAAATGCATTCATTGTCAGTTTCTCAGTTTTCTTCAGTTAAAATGGTTTCCCTTGAGCTGGCTACATTCCAGCCTCTCATATATAACCCAATCATCATTAACAAACCCACTGATAAGAAGGGCTGTTGCTGTACATCAGAAGCACCCTCCCATTCTGGAGGTTGAATAGCATTTTCTAGATCAACAGCAACCTCTCCTCTGGAGATCACCCACCCCCACCAAAAAATACGGCTTCTTGTAGTATACAGCCCATCTATTGTACTAGCTGATCCCTTTAAGATTGCTATGTGGCCAAGCATACCTACAAGTGAGCACAGTTACAAATTGCCCATTGGCTGGATTGTGCAGTGCATTGCTGCAGTTGCACAGCCACATGCCCGTGACGTTTTGAGGGATCATTGTTGCTTGAAGGACTTGAATGTCCATTATCAAAAGAATTGCCTTGATAACATAACCTGTGGCCAAACAGAGCATTAAAGATACATGTGCTGGATTCAGCTCATGGCAGGTGACGAGACCCAAATAAGGAAAAGATCTATTTTACTTCACCCTCACCGATCTAACCATCATAGATTCATCTATCTAGGACAGAACTAATAGGAACGACCTTCCCACTATACTTACAAAGCTGAAATTCAATGTTTGCACTGAGAATACCCTTCATTATATTGTGACACAACACCACACTAAATGGGATAAATTCAAAGCAGTTCTAGCAGCACAGGTAAGCATATCCTTCAATGTTCCATTAGCATTTAGTCAGGGTATCAACCCTCGTTCAACGAGGAAAAGAATTTCATAGAATCCTACAGTGTGGAAACAGGCCCTTCAGCCCAACATGTCCACACCGACCCACGGAGCATCCTACCCAGACCCGTCCCCTTATAACCCATCTAATCTACACATCCCTGAACACTACAGGCAATTTCGCATGGCTAATCCACCTAACCTGCACATCTTTGGACCGAGGGGGGGAAATCGGAGCCTCCCGAGGAAACCCATGCAGACACGGGGAGAGCATGCAAACTCCGCAAAGACAGTTGCCGGAGGTGGAATCGACCCTGGGTCCTTGGCACTGTGAGGCAGCAGTACTAACCACTGAGCCACCCCAATACTTGGAACAACACCAGATATACCTCAAAATACAGTCTCAAATGGTGAAGTTATAACATAGGACTAGATTCATGTTAAACAGCAGAAGCAGCATGCAATACTACAACCCAGACATAGTTCCTACTATCTCAGATCAACACTCTGCTGGGCTGCGACCAACCACGGCCAGCAGACAATTAAACAACTAATAGAAGAAACATCACGGTCCTCAATGAAGGAAAGATTCCCCATACTGTTATGAAAATGACAAACATGCAGTATTCGCAACCATTTTCATCCAGTCAAGAGGACGATTTATCTGGATCTCCAAAGTTCCCTTGGTTACCGAAGCAGGTCTTCAGTCTAACCCAACTCACTAATGGGATTCAAGAAACAGGTGAGCACACTAGATGCAGCAAAGGCTATGAGCCCTTGACAATATTGCTGAAGACTTGGGATCCAGAACCAGTTGCAAAACTAACCAAATTGTTCCAGTCCAGCTACGACACCAACAACTCTCCACTGTGTCTTGGTAGGTTTTGTCCAAAAAACAAAAAAAAAGCAGGACAAATCTAATCAATTGCTAACCTGCTTGTTTACACTTGATTGAAGCATTGAACAATTGGTTGTCAACAGGGTCAAGTGGCATTTGTCTACCACTTGCAAATAAGCTGCTCATTTGTGCTTTGTTTGGGCTCTTTGGGTCAATTTGGCACTTTTTCATTTCAACTTTGGCCCAATTAAGGGCATAAGAGCTGAATTCAAGACAAAGCTAGAATGATTTCACTTGCCATCCAGGCAGTATTTGTAATGAAGTAGCTTTAATAGAATTGATGGCAATGGCAATCGAAGGAAAGCATCTTCAGTGGTTCAAGTCATAGCTCACATGATGGAAAAAGGATGTGGTTGCTGCAGACCAATCATCTCCCCAGAAGTTCCTCAGACAGCATCCTAGGTCAAACCATCTTCAGTTGCTTCATCAAATGGCCTTCCGTTCATCATAAAGTCAGGAGTGGAGACGTTCACTACCATGCGTGACACCTTGAGTAAAAAGTAATTCCTGGGGGCACACAGCTTCACGACTTTGAGAAGATCAGATGAGGTCATCTGTGAACCTCTTGACGGCTGAACAATCCGAATCAGACGAAATATTCACAAGGCCCTCAGTTGAAGTTGCTCCTTGTCAGAACTGTGGGTAGGATGATCTATGTTGACATCAAGTTTGCAGGGCGAGCAAACCAGATGTCTCACGGTAGTGAAATTCTGCCTACAGATGGTGTGGATTACATTGATTGTCAACTGAGCGTATTTGTTGAGGGTTTTCGGGGCTCTTAACATGATTGTTGAATTGGAACTTTCAGGGCTTACTGGCTTTTTAATATATCAAATAACACTACATCACACGTTATATTCACTTGTAAGTATCGGTGTTCCTTCAATGCTGCTGGGTCAGAATTCTGGAACTCTGTCCTTAACAGGACTTCATCAATGGTTAAACCACACGGACTACCAGTTAATAAGAAGGTTCGGATGAAGGATGAAGGTTCCGGATCCGAAACGTTAACTCTGATTTTTTTTTTCTTCACAGATGCTGCAAGATCTGCTGAGCTTTTCCAGCAACCTCTGTTTTTGTTTCTGATTTACAGCATCCACAGTTCTTTTGGTTTTTATTTGGATGTAACAGCTTCCATGGCACTTTCAAAATGGAGGAACAGAGCAATTCCTCTTTTTGCTTCCGGGCTAATAGATACTATTCAGCAGCAATTGGAGCAGCAATTAATTGGACTTGAAAATAGTCTCACACAGATTCACCGAAATGACAAAGTTTAAAGTAAAACATTCGAATTCCAATGAGTTTACAAGGTTGAAAGGTGATACAATCAAGGCATTTATAATTACCAAGGAATTTGCTGTAGCAAACAGAGAAATTATTTCCTTCCATGGGACAAGAGGACGTAATTTTAAAATTAGAGCATCTTTTTGATATCGAAGGTGGAAACCTGGACCATAGTTCCCCAAAAAGCTGTGGATTCTGGAACAGGAACTTTTCAAAACTTAGGGGGAATTCATGCATTTTTAGAACAGCATCAGGAATATGAAACAAAACGTATCAACTGAGTTGAAGGTTATATCTGCATGATCTGAAATGCTGCAATAGACTCAAGGGGCTGAAATAGCCAACTCTTTTGCTGCTCTGCCTAGATTTCAACAATATCTGCTGTACAAAAAAAACAAAATTTTTCTTTGTTGCCAAATCAACAAACAAGAATTTCAGAAAAACAGGCCGTGAAAAATGAATACTTTTGACTTGAACCTGTGAACTACTACAATTCTGCACATTGATATCATATGGCATTACCCAAAGCTGATACACAGGTATCACAAACAGAAAAGGTAACGTTAATTGCATTTACATTTCTATCCTCCACTGCATTAATAAAGCCAATCTGGATTTCGGAAACTGGACTTCAGAACTACTGTTTCTCAATGGCCAGTCACATCAAGTATTATGACAAACTGCATTTAAACAAAATAAAAGGACTGAAGATGCTGTAAATCAGAAACTAAAACAGAATGCCTCTCCTCAGTTCTGAGTTTTTCCAGCAATTTCTGTTTCTGCATTTAAAATAACTCAAGTTCTCGTTCTAAGTACCTATACAGAGAGTAAAAACTTCTAGCACTGTTGTTGCTAACATTTAAAAGTTTACTTTCAGTACATTTATCCGAATATTAGCTTAGATCAAATAGAGTACTGGCACCCCTGCGTTGCAAACAGGTTCTGCTCTGAATGCAATTCTTAAATTAATTTAGACAAACTGAAACACAATGCAGGGCAATTATAAAGTAGCCATTCGTAAGTACAGGAAACATTCTTAACTCAGGTCTTTAAAATTACAGCCTTGTATGAGATCATGCTCAAAACGTAAGTCAGGTATTCATAAATTGGGACCCCTGCACTGTGATTTCTTAGGTCAAAGGACCGCATGCTTAAGCTATATATGAATTTTAGTCATTTTCAGCAGTGTGACTTTTGATTGTGATATTAAAGCAAGGTCACAAACTCTATCAACCTTTTCAGCAAGCACAGCCAACTTCAAAACACTATTTGAAGAGTATAAAGTTCAACAATAAATTTTAATTACTCATTTACTATTTGTAGACATTTATTTGCAAATTGGTTGACAGATAATTAGAAAACACTGGCATTTCAAAAATTAGTTTAGTGGTGCTTTGAGATAGTCTGATGGTACATTGTGCCAGGTAAATATTTGTTTCTTAGACGATGTCTAATAAAGATCTGTGCACTCACAGTATGTTACGCAAACTTAAAATCTTCTCTACACAGAAAATAACAAAAATTACAAGTTCACCTGTCCCTCACATTATAGCTTCTAAAGACTGGTGAATGTTTTACAACAGGAAGCAAACATATAACATTCAGACATATGTTGCAACATTGTTCCACATACCATCATCATCATCCATGAACTTTTTAGATTTCTTCTGTACCACTGTTCCTTCTTCATTGTACTCTTCCTCAGATTCCTCAGCTTCACTTTCAAGGAAGTCAGACATGATCACAGGCCCTACACAACAGGAAGAAATTTAAGTGAAACACTAAGTCTATAAGACACTTAAAGCAACATAACATGAAACACAAAGCCTTGATGATGTGGTTTGCCCAGATGAGAAACGAATACCCATTTAAAACAGATGACAAGGATTAAGTTATAAATCATTTTATTAAGATGCCAAAACTTTAATGTTTGGTGCAAAATTCATTAAGCTTACATTTTGTAAAGTTAGAAAGAAAACAGCATGGAACTGCTATGTGTACAAGAATGGGCCTTTCTGAAATTTTAAAATAGTTTGAATCAGTAGGATAGAAGCACAAGGAAACTCTCACATATTAGCTGAAGTCTGAGTCTGTAGAGCACAGAAGGCCATTTGGGCTATCGACCCTTTACTGGCTCTTCAAACGAGCACCATTACCTAGTGCCAATGTCCTGACTTTTACCCCAATACCTTTGCACATTATATATATGCAAATAATTGTCCTGCCCTGGATTGTAATTGTGACAAATCCATAGGTTGGGTGGAAATTGAGGAGACTGGGTTAGAGACGGTCTAATATTTCTTTTGTCGGGGGTTTGGGGTGGGGAGAAGTGGTAATGGCAGGATTTGCGGCCTAGTGCGGGGCCTCCAGCACAAACCACCGCAGGGACTCGAACAAGACCAGATCGGCGCTCAGGCACAAACAACCCGCACTTTAAAAACAACAACAACAATAGGAATAGGAATCAGCACCTCGCCAAGGAGGAATGTGACGGTGGACGGGCAAAGGAAAGAAAAAGGCCAGAAATCGCCCGAAAATCCCGAGAGAAACGAGAATCCAAACTGGCGGAGCGGAGCACTGCACGGAAATGCTTTAAAAATGGCCGCCCGTGTGCATCTACAAATGGCCCGTCCGGCTCCTTCATCCCACCACCCCCGGTTCCGGGAGATGGGGGAAAAGGAGTGGTGAGCACATCCCACTCGCTTCAATGTTACGTGTTGTAGCCAAATTTGCAGACTAAAGTAGGTGGAAAGGCAGGTTGTGAGAGAGATATATAAAAAGTTTTCAGAGAGTGGGCAAAACGTTGGCAAATGGAGTATCATGTGGGAAAATGCAAAGTTATTCGTTTTAGAAGGGAGAACAGAAGAACGGGATATTATTTAAATGGAGAAAACTCGCAGAAAGCTGCAACACAAAGGGGCTTAGGGTATTTATGTACAGAAGACAGAAAGGTAGCATGGGGGTGCAACGGGGAATCTGGAAGACTAATGGAATGTTGGTCCTTATATCAAGGGGGTTGGAGTATAAGAGTAGAGAAGCTTTCCTGTAACTGTACGATGTGCTCGTAAGACCCTATCTGGAGTACTGTGAGCAGTTTGGGTCCCTTAATTTGAGGAAAGACATTATTTCATCAGAGGTAGTTTAGGGAAGATTCACTAGGACGAGATTTGCTTTGGATGGATTATCTCAATGAGCAAAGATTAAACAGATTGGACTGTACTCACTGGAGTTAAGAATGAGAGGTGATTTTATTTAAACATACATGATTCTTAAAGAGCTTGACACAGTAAATGCTGAGAGGATGTTTCCCCTCATGCAAGAGCCTAGGACTACAGGGCATAGACTCAGAATAAAGGGGTACTAATTTAAGACGCAGATTTTCTTCTCTCAGTGGGTTAAGAGTCTTTGGAACACCTTGGCACAGAGGGCTGTGGGGACAGAATCTTTGTGTATATTTAAGGCTGAGATTATAGATTCCTGATCAGTACGGAATCAAGGGTTACAGGGATAGGGCAGAAAAATGGGTGTGAAGAATATCATATCAGCCATGATCCTACTGAATGTCAGAACAGGTGCGAGGAGCTGAACAGCCTATTCCTGTTCTTATTTCTTATGATCTTATTCTTATTCCTCACTCTACACTTCCAGCTAGCAGACCTCCCCCAGCACTTTCTAAAATATAGCACAAATTCTCCATTCAGTCCATCAAGCCTATTCCACCATTCAGCCCATTGTGTTGACTCCACCATTTAATGAGACCATAACCGATCAGGTAATCCTCAACTCCTCTTTTCTTTCTTATGCCTTGATTCCCTTACTAATTAAAAACTGTCTCAGCCTTGAGTACACTTAACCGCCTAGTCCTGACAGTCCTCTGCAGTAAAGAATTCCACAAGTCCATCACTCTATGAAAGATGAAATTCCTGTTCTCTGACCAAACTGGTCAACCCCCTTACCCTGAGAGATTATGGTCTGGTCTTAGACTTTCCAACAATGAAAACAACCTCATTTGAGAAATATATATATTTCTAAAGTCAACTCTCATTCTCCTAAATTATGCTGTTTTTAATCTTGCTCATTATACCTCTATGTTCTGTACAGCAGGTTTCTCCCCCGGATAAACAGAGGTCCATAGTTGTTCACCTGAATATGTATAGGATATTTACTTCATGTTGGCAGCTTTAACTACTTTTAAGGCAAAACCAGCAAAAAACACACACTGGTCCAGCATGTCTTGTATACTTCAAAATGGAGCTCCAGTATGATCCGTATGTTCATTTTCAGGTATTATTGACTTTTAAACTGAATTTTCCCTCTGATTGGAACATAATTACTCATAATCATGGAATTGTTACAGCACAAATGGAGGTCATTCACCCATTGTGTCTGTACCACCTCTCTGCAGACAAATCACTTAGTGCCATTGTTCTCATAACCCACATTTTTGTTTTTCAGATAATAGTCTAATTACTGCCATCAGCTCACTCTTGGGCAGTGCATTCCAGTCCTTAGCCTGTCATTGCATTCAGAAGATTTTGCACTTGCCACTTCTGCTTCTTTTACAAATTATCTTAAATCTGTACCATCTCATTCTCAATCCTTTGACAAGTGGGAACACTTTCTCCATATTTGTCTATCCAAACCCTCATGATTTTGAATATGTCAATCAAATGTTCTCACAAATGAGATGATACCCCACCACTGAAGTTAAACTGAGTGACCTGTAGTTGCTGACCTTAACTTGACACTTTGTTGTGTGAGCGTGTAATGGTTGCAATTTTCTAGCCAAGCCTAAGGAAGACTAAAAAATTATGGCCCATGCCTTCACAACGTGCACTCTCACTTCCCTCAATATCCTTTGATGTATTGTCAGAAAAATAAATCAGCAGTGAATCAAACGATGAAACATGTTTTGTCCATAGGATGTCAGTATCACTGCCATTTGTTGTCTATCCCTAACAGTATTTGAGAAGGAGGATACTAGGATGAGGTCTAAGACAGGCAGGTCAATATTTTTACTATTAAAGGGCTGATTGGAAGCAAATATTCAAACATAAATAAGATATATTAAAACAGACAAGTAATATTACAAATGTATTAATTTATCAATTGTTTCAATAATGGACAGATTATGCATATAATGGAAAATGTATTTTAACACACCAAAGCAATAGAGTAATTTATGAAGAATCGATAGATGCATGCGGATAAAATCAAAATTCTGTAATGTTGAAATGATCTTATGTTAAACATTTAATACATACAATTTTAATTACTGTAAAGTCCGTGATTCATTAGGAGTTCAACTATATGTAATGAAAAGGGATTTTAATTTCATGGATAGCAGAGAAAAATTCAATTACCGTTTAATGTTTACTGAAGAAAAAGACCAAAAAAAAACAATGATTTGCACCTTGTAATCAGGCTACTTTGCTTTTTGCGGTCTACTGATTTATAAGTGACTGCAAGCTAGCAAACAGCTGAGCACCACATGCCAGATTCCAGCTGTTCTGTAACAGCTGGCTCCTTTCAAGCATTCAATCCTCCCCTTTGCCGGTGGCGCTGAATGAGCTGGTCCTCCCAGACTGCCGGTGGCGCTGAATGAGCTGGTCCTCCCAGACTGCCGGTGGCGCTGAATGAGCTGGTCCTCCCAGACTGCCGGTGGCGCTGA
>JAHRHZ010000066.1:10236827-10246926 GCA_024137785.1 Ginglymostoma cirratum | reverse complement strand
CGGTGGCGCTGAATGAGCTGGTCCTCCCAGACTGCCGGTGGCGCTGATTGAGTTGGTCCTCCCAGCGGCACTGATTGCGATGATTCCTCCAAGTGCCGCTGATTGAGCTGGCACACTTTGCGATGATCCTCCTAGTGGCGCTGATTGAGCTGGTCCTCCCAGATTGCCAATGGCGCTGATTGAGCTGGTCCTGCCAGCGGCACTGATTGCGATGATCCTCCTAGTGGCGCTGTAACCGGAGTGCAGTATTTGACGCGAAGGATCCACTTGCTGCGTGGTGCCTTGTCTGTGTTGACGTTGGCTGCCAGTTGGGAGCTGGTTGAAGGGGAAAATGAGCCTTGGGCTAAAGGCGGTTTCGCTGTTTTGGCGACTTTGGATTTTTTTCAGTTTTTGGGTGTGTGGCCTCCTGGAGACATCTGACTTGAGTTACGTCACTTGTGGTTCGGTTATAAAATTATTAAACACCCGACACAATGTGAGGTTACACTCGCACGACGTGAAGTATGGCTCAGGTAAGGGGTACAGGGTACAGGGTACAGGGTACAGGGTACAGGTCGGGAGGGGGGGAAGGAATGGGGCCTGGCGGGGTGATAGAATGAGAAAGGCTTCCATAAGACCATAAAACCATAAGACGTAGGAGTGGAAGTAAGGCCATTCGGCCCATCGAGTCCACTCCGCAATTAATCATGGCTGATGGGCATTTCATACCTGAGCCACTTACTTCCGGAGGAGGATAGGTTCAAGGAGTCTGAAGGCGTGCTAATTGGAAAAAATGTGTCTGGAGGGGGCGTAGGGTGGAAGAGGAGGATGGAGAGACTGGTTGGGGGTGGGAGAGCTGGTGATAGAAAAGGGTTCTAGAGGGGAAAGGGGATTGGGGTAGGAAGGGGGTCTGGAGGGGAAGGGGGATGGGGTTGGTGGGTGGGAAAGGGGTCCAGACCAGGAAGTGGGTGAGTTAGCCAAGGGGTCTGGAGGGGATGGGAACATGATCTAATGGAAGGATATTTAATCTACCTTTAGTATCTCTTAAATGTCTCCATTCAGAGGAGACCAAGTAAGCCATTCAACCAATTGAGGCCACTGAGTCCTGGCTAAATAGACAGTCATTTCAGTTGAAGGCAACTGCATCCATTGCTTCTTAGTGAAGTTGCTTGTGTGCTCCTTGCACCACCTACAGGTACCTGTGTGCTCTGATACAGCCGTTTGTAAAAGTCTCTTGCTACTTCTGACTCTGTGTCAAATGTTATTTCAGTCTTCAAAGCCCATACTAGTTTTGTGCCTTGGAGAAATTCTGAAACCAATATTGAAGTAATTCCTATAAGGTATTCTGTTCTAGGAAGTGGTCAGCAGTCTGTGACTGGAGTGACTGAAGCAGATGACAGTAATAGTTATTGGAGGATACGTGGAAAAAGTGACACTGTGTGCCAACGTGGAAATCCAATAAAATGTGGTGAGACTATTCGTTTGACCCATATAAACACAGGGCGTAATTTGCACAGCCATCACTTTACCTCTCCATTATCAGGAAACCAGGTGAGTTGAAGGAATTGTTAATCAAGGTTTTTTGCTATCAATAAAAACCAAAAGAACTGCGGATGCTGTAAATCGGAAACAAAAACAAAGTTGCTGGAAAAGCTCAGCAGGTGTCCAGTGACCCTTCCTCAGAAACGGACCCGAAATGTTAACTCTGTTTTCTCCTTCACAGATGCTGCCAGACCTGCTGAGCTTTTCCAGCAACTTTGTTTTTGTTTTTTGCTATCAATGTTTACCATGTTTAACTTTTACAAGTCCCTAAAATTGACAGTGTACTTTCTACAATCAGAAACACAATTAGCTTGAGCAACAACCCTGCCAACACTATATGAAACAGTAGGTACTTATCAGTCGGAGGTTTTCTAGCCCACTTTTGACATAGTGCCATGGATTTCAGAGTCCATGTTCAGGACTCCAAGGATGACTGAGCTGCCACAGTTGGTAGTTCATCCTGCCAGTAACACAAGACATAAATGAGAGGGAGGGCGGGAAGCGGTTGAAGAGTCTGGGACATGAGGTGAAGTGTATTTTTAATGAGTATGACTGTGGCAAGTTGTTGCTTGAATAGTCTGTTGGTCAGCTCTCCCAATTTTAGCAGACGTCTCCATTCGTTAGAAAGAAGGATTGTAAGGTTGACCAGGTTGGATGTGCCTTTGGCATCTCCTGATCAGGTTGATGTCAGATGGTCTGTCCAATTTTATTGTGTTTAGTGCTATTTACTGAGTTTTATTCAACTGACCCTGAACTGACCTTCGAAATGGCCGCTGAGAGTTTTGGAGTCCTGTGAAGTCTGGGCTGAGTCAGCTTGACGGATCTTTTTCCCTCTAAAGAATGTTCATCTCAGTAACCTTCTCCAGCCTTACAAAGTGCATCCTGCTTTTACAATTTTCTTTCCTTCAGCAGAGAGAAATTGCCTACTACGTATAGTTTATTTCACCAACTTGTTTTTAAGATGCAAATTATAACTAAATCTTTCACAGCCGTGCCATAATTGCACTGTCTACCTACCCCGTTGAAGTATTGCAAAGGTTCCAAGATCTGGTATTATTGTTTCTTAATGGACTATTTGAACTAAGTTGCAAACTCCTTAAGTTTCATATTCTTAGAGGTTGTTTTACCCTTGTGCCTTACCTCAGTGAAGGAGACAGTAGTGTAGCAGTAATGTCATTGGAGTAGTAATCTTATTGGCAAGGCTGAAAGCCAGCAGATTGATGTGTCCTGGATTGTGTGGCACTTTTTGAAAAGTTTTGTGGCTGTGCTTGTGTTATGCTCACGAGCCTTTAATATCCCACCTTTGTAAAGTCCCAACTCAAAGGTCAGCTGAAATCGGTGTGGATTTATCATACTTTCACAGGAAACAGCATGTATTAATATTGGATAGATCCTAGATTCTTACATTCTTGCAGCCAAGTTGGGGGGTTTTATGTGAAACACTGGTACTTTCTTTATAGGAGTTCTATTGTATCACTCTCCTGATCTGATCTGAACCTTATGGATGGCGCTGAGACATTAAGAGGGTGGGGTGGGTGTGGATTTGGGCTGTGTGCGTATGGCTCACTACCTGACAGTCATTAATGTGTATCTTCCCCTTATCCCATTTCTGTTATCATTGTATTGACGAAGCTGATCCTGATAATCATGAGATTGATGGTGATCTCAAGATGTCGCTGAAGTGCAGACTTGGATATAGTCACGCTGATAAGGTTGAGAGAACATGGCTAGACATCCGTGGTTTGATATTGTTCTGACACCTGAATGTTGTCATTGCAGATCTGGAATTTTCAGAATTTGAGAGTTTATTCTATACCCCTTTATATGCTACTTTTTGACACTGAATCTAGATGTTTTAGTTATAAGTCCTTAAAGGTGGCTTCCCTCCAGTGTTCTTGGACTAAGTGCAGGCTAAGGTGTGAAGTAATGGCCAGATGTCTCATCTGGCATCACTGTCAAAATGTTATATTTTGCTTGTAAATCAGGAAGAAATGAATTCTGACTTTATTTAATTGACTTGTGGACGTGGGCAACTCTGTTTGGACCAACATTTATTGCTCATAGCTGCCCTTGAGAACGTGGTGGAGAGCTGCCTTCTTGAGCCGTTGCAGTCCATGTGCAGGAGATAGAACACAGGGGTATATTGTAATATTGTGGTTTTACAGGTTTCTTTTGTGTCGGGTGAATGTCTGCAGTGCTTTCTTTGGCTTTCAATGCAACATTTCAAAATATGATAGTCAAAAAAAAATGTATATTTAGATTGGCATTTATTCCCTCAGCATTATAGTCTTATAGCTGGTTGAGAGATTTGATGTAAAGCTTACCTAATAATGCTGCTGATGTGCCGTATTAATCAATATAGAATGAGGGAATAGAACTATATATTTAAATAATTTTGATGGTTCACAGTACCTATCTAAAAGACAATTATAGTTAAAGTTAGAACTAATTTTAATTCCAGAATTAATGACATACAGACTGCCATTGGATTTCTTAATCTTTTGGTGAACAACATAAATTGAGTTAATAATTTATTTTGGTTCTCCAGAATATACACTAAACTTTCAAGAGAGGGCACCATTTAGCCATGAAAATATTTTTGTTTTATAAATTGCAATGATAAAAGTGCTGTTAGCGGGATCAGATTTTTGATCTGAGTTGATAGTATGTTTTGGTGTTGATATGGACTATTGTTCAATTTAATGTCCAATGCACAAAATACTTAAAGTTGGTTGAGGAGTAACTTGATCAAAATTTTCAAGACATGAAGGAAAGTAAATATGGTAAAGAGAGAAGATGTTGGTTGGGGAATCTAGGACTAAGGGCATAATCTAAAAATTAGAGTCAGAATTTTCAGGAGAGAAACTAATAAGCACTTTTACATGTGCAAGGTAGTTGAAATTTGGAAATCCTTACCACAAATGACAACTCCTAGATTAATCATTAGTTTTAAACATTGCTGGACTTTTGTTGACCAGAAGTATGAAGCAAAGCTAAGTATAGCGTTGGGCTGGAGATCAGCCCACAATCAGCACAACAGGCTTGAAGGGTTGCTCCTCTTATGTCTGTAAACTTGCATTTATTCATCTAGGTGCTTTTGCCGTAATACAGTATATCAATATTATTTAAATACTATGGTCAAACTCAAACCAGCTGAAAACAAATCAGCATGTGATATTTGATTAAAGGAACTTAAAGGCAACAACTTACATCTGAGGCAATATATGCCTCGGGCATTCTTAATTCTGGTATTTATGAAAATGCTGCTACGATAAAGATAACAGATTTGCTTTTCAGTGCCAAAAAAAAGCCTAGTTTAGGGGCATGTGCATTGATCAGTGATCTCCCCCTGCCAAACTAATTGAAAATAAATAAGAATTTCTTGCGATTTTGATTTTATTTTTGTTCTCTGTACATTTGAAATTCTGCCTCTTGGAAAACAAGGAGTATGTTTTGTTCCTAAAGAGCAGAGAGTGCTACTCAGGCATTTGATCTAATGTTGCTCCACATAAAACAGATGTTAGCGATGTAAAACGTAAGTATCCATTTAAAATATTAATAGGATATCTTGAGGTCAGGTATGACGTGATGAATACCTTTAGCGATGAGGGTGAGTATAATTCGTGACTCAGCCTTCTTTTTTGGTCCGACTCTTTTTCTGGCTCACCAATGCCCTTTATTTTCTCAATATTTAATTCCTGCTAGCAAGTAGTACGTGGTCAGGATTAAACACTTGATGCCTAAGACACGAACAAGTCTTTTGTGTTTTATTATTTAACCATATACGCACCTATTCACCATCTGCCTGAAATATTTCAGAATATCACAAAGTATCCTGACAAAACTGCATCTGATGTGCATCAGTTTTGAACCACTAATCTAGAATAATTAGTAGACCATTGAATGCTTCCAACCATCTATAATTTATAGTATCTTGAAAGGGACATTTAACTTTTGGAAGCAACTAATGTTAGGGGCTATCTGTCCTGCTTTCTTTAAGCTCCAATGTTACGTTATGGTCCAGTTACACTGGGCAAGTCAGCTCCCTGAATGAAACATGATTTGATAGATCATATATTTAAATATTCAATTGGTTAACATGATGAGTCACTGAAACATAGTCAGTCAAGGCTGCAGATGTTCTTTAACAACAGAGCATAAGTTTATTACACAAGAAAGGAAAAAGAAAAGTTTTTTTTTGTCTATGTGTAGAAAACAGTTGGAGAAATCTTAAAAACATCAAAAGAAAATACTAACCTGTTTCCTAACATTTATTCGACTCAATCTCCATGAATATCACTTATATATCAGCTTTAAAAATCTTTAGTTAACTGATATTCCTCAGTTTCTTTTCCTTTAACTTGGAGATGTTTTTTGAGTAATTGACATGAACTTTTGACTATTCTGATGGCCTAAACTTTCTCCATGTAACAACTTTAAGATTTGTATCCAAAGTGTTTGGAACCTCCATTGTCTAGAAATCTCTTCTGGTGAGCTAACTGGCTCCATAATACTAACTTGATTCTTCTCCTTTTGAAAGGAACTCTTGATTCTTCTGAATTAAAAGCTAAAATATTCTGTTCTGAAGTCAAAAACAAACTCCACCTGTCATAAACCCAAAGTGTAAACATTTTATCCCATGGGTTCTACTAGGCACTCCACTAGAGTTACATGCATTTTTGGAATGATGTATTTAGTTTACTGTTTCACATTGACTTTTGGATCTTTCAAACACCTTGGCAGAATTGACTCACATTTACTTGACTCTATTTCGAAATCCAAATCAAAACTAATATACTAAACCATTCATCACAGAAATGAGATATCTTGGAATATAAGTGGTAAATTTCCTGTAGTACTGATTTAGTTTATGAAGACAAAGCAGCAAACCCCACCGAAGATCTTCAGTCTTGATATCTCTTGTAAATTTCACAAGTCTGTTTCAAAGTTTAAGGGTAATATTATATAGTATGCTGAAATTAGAAGATGTTACAATCTATTTCCAATCTACTGACTATTCATCTGATCCATCATGAATATATTTTTGGAGTAGACACATTGTTTTCACGTAATCTGAGCTACTTTTTGTATGGTTGTATTTAAAAACCTAGCTGAGAGGTGACGACTTCCCTCCAAATAAGTATTTCACAGTACCAGTGAAGGTGTCCAATAATTATTGACTTAGCTGCTTAGAAACCTGGTTGCAGTTCATTCAATCATAGTTCATCATTTTCTGAGGTCTTTTCTTATACAATAAGACTGATAGTGTGAAAGAGTGAGTTCGCATTTGTTCAGTTCCATAGCACTCTGTGGGATAAGATATAGTCTTTTATTTAACTTTGTCAGGTCCCCTAACATGTTATCCCAACTGAGAACTATGATAACGCATGTTGGGTGCATGGACTTGGCTACTTCTCCATTGAAAGTGATCAAAACACAAGTCACATAGAGAAATGCTGACTGGTTAGTTCATACTTTATTTATTATAAAGTTCTCTTGAAATCCCTTTTATACTTAGAAATTATATTCGAATTTCCCTTGCCAATTCTTGGGATTGAATTGTATCTGCCATTTTAACATCTATTGCAAAGCAACCTGTGCAGACCTAAATGACAACTTTTTTCATTGGTAACATTTTTCTGTTTCAGATGATTGAGCTCAAACCCTATCTAAACACATTGTAGGCTACTTCGTTACAATTATATGAGAGTACCCCAGCTTTGTCATTCATGTAACCGAGTCATACAGTATGGAAGCAGACCTCTTTGTCCACCCAGTCCACGCCAAACATATCCCCAAACTAAACTAGCCCCACCTACCTTCACCTGGCCCATATCCCTCCAGACATTTCCTATTCATGTATCCATCCAAATGTCTTTTAAACATACTTGTACCTGCATTGAGCACTTCTTTAGAAAGTTCATTCCACACGCGTATGACCCTCAGTAAAAAAATTTGCCTCGTGTCTTTTTTAAATCTCTCTCCTCTCACCTTAAAAATGTGCCCCCCTACTCACTAAATTCCCTAACTTTGGAAAAAGACAACTGCCAATAACTATTATTTTATAAACTTCTATCAGGTCACCTCTCAATCACCTAGCCTCCAGTGGAAAAAGTCCCAGACTATCCAGCCTTTTCTTATAACTGAAACCTTCCATACCCAGCAACATTCTGGTAAATCTCTTCTGAACCCTGTCTAGCTTGATAATATCCTTCCTATAACTGGGTGACCAGATCTGGCCTCCAGAAGAGGCCTCGCCAGTGTCCTGTACAATAATGCCCCAACTCATGTGCTCAAAGGACTGAGCAATAAAGGCAAGCATGCCAAACGCCTTTTTAACCATCCTGTCTATATGTGATGCAAACTTTAAAGAATTGTGTACCTGCACCCTTAGCTCCCTCTGTTCTACAACACTGCCCAAGGCCCTATATTAATTATATAATTGCATAAGCCCTACACTTGTTTGTTGTACCAAAATGCAATACCTTGCATATATCCAGATTGAACTCACATTTTTCAGCTCATTTGATCAAGGTCCCTTTGTAATCTTAGAAAACCTTCTTCGCTGTCTACAATGCCACCAGTTTTGGTGTCATTTGCAAACTTACTGACCATACCTTATAAATGATTTGGATGACAATATATATAAATGTCGAACAAAAGAGGACACAGAACCAATCGCTGTGGAACACAGCTGATCACAGGCCTCCAATCTGAAAAGCAGCCCTCCACCATTACTCTGTCTCCTGCCATTAAGCCAATTATGTATTCAATTGGCAAGCTCACCCTGAATCCCATGTGACTTAATTTTACTAATTAGTCTACCATGCAGAACCTTGTCAAAGGCTTTATGAAAATCCAAATAAACAATGTCTGCTGCTCTGTCATCATCAACCTTTTTGGTAGCTTCCTCAAAAAAACTCATGTTAAACCTTTTGAAGAAGAATGGAGAGTTCTTTCGATGCCCTGTTCACTGATCATCCCTCAACCAATTTCACCAAAATTGATTAATTTCCTATTGTTTTGGGGATTTAGCCGTGTACAAATTGACTCATTTTGTCTTTAAGACAACATTTCAAAAGTAATTCATTGACACCTTATACAAGTTGTTTTTATTTTCTTCCTTGTTTACTTTTGTGTTCCACAATCCAAAAGGTGAAGATGTAGCACTATTTAAATGCGTATATTGTCTAACTTCATTTCTTCAAAATATTTTTGGGACTGAGAACTGAGAACCGAGAGATTGAAATTCCATCTGGAAATACTTAGCATCACAAACATTAAATGCTTGGCTCATTAATAATATTTATTGTAAACCAATACGTTGACCTTGAAGGAATTGTTAAAATGGTACAAGTTTGTGCTAAGTTGTTTTTTCTTCATTTTGCTTAACATTTTAAAAATGTTTCTATGGAACCCTTGAGGAAAGTTTTAACCTAATGCTTTGGAAGCAATGACGAATTGCCTTGAATTTACATTACCATGAATTTAATTATTTTTGGATTACTTCACCCTCAATCCTCGCTGGTGAGAGTTCACTTGTCACAATGAGCTCCCAGAGCTCTAAATTGTGACAATCTCATACCTTCAGGATATCTAGGTGTGCAATTAATTTGAACTTTTCACTAATTCTAAAATATATGCATCATTAAGAGGTACACTTTTCTTTGCTTTCATTTTCTAATATTGCACATAGTGAATATCATTGATTACATAGTGGTGGTCAGCAGAAGGTTTCCATGGTAGGGTTGATATGTCAGGGTGTCAAGCCAAAGCAGCAATTTGTGATGTTTGTTTGTTTGCCCCTCTTCATTGACTGACTGAAAATAAGTGTTTTGCAAACCTGTGTTGTCAGCACAATAGCCTTCAAAAAGCCACAGCGCAATTGAAGTTCCTGAGGCACAGGAGAAAATTGATCATAGTTTTTGTTTTTGGTTCAAAATTCTGATTTGAAATCTCTGACTGATGTCAGCTGGAAAAAATATACTGATGTTTGACAGTTTTTCTGCTCCCACTTGATGTAGGGTTGCAGATAATGTTTTATCTAATTAATAGAAAATGGCTGTGTATATCTGAAGTTTAGGGGTGTATGCTTACAGATTTTTCAATGTATCAGGACGAGTGCGTGCTGGGCCTTGTAGTTATAAAATCGCACTATGAATAACTCAGTTCTGAGCTTTCTCAGCAGAACTAATCTTTCTTGCCTATTTAATAATTGTTTCAATGCTATTATGTAATTGTAGTAACCAAGTTAAAGGTTACAGGAGTTCAGGGCAATTGTGTCATAGTGGTGGTGATACTGGACCAGCAATCCAGAAGCCCAGGCTGATATCCTGGAGACATGTTCACATCTCATCATGGCAGCTAATGGAATTTAAACTTAATAAAATTTTGAATGAAAGGATAGTCAGATTGATGGGGATAATGACAATAATCATCAATTGTCCTAAAAACCCATTTGGTTCACTAATGTATCAGAGATAATAGGTACTGCAGATGCTAGTGAACCAGAGATAACAAGGTGTGGAGCTGGATGAACACAGCAGGCCAAGCAGCATCAGAGGAGCAGGAGGCTCCT